>JAJJLU010004269.1:0-15700 GCA_023807065.1 Isotricha intestinalis | reverse complement strand
AATAAAAATTTAGGAAGTAAATAAAAAATAAAAATATAGTATGTATATATAAAATAAAGATTTAGGAAGTAAATAATAAAAATAATAAATAGCCAATAAGATACTATTATTAATTAATTATAGATAGTAAGAAAATATTATTAATTAATTATAGATAGTAAGAAAATATTATTAATAATTATAGTATGTAATATATAATTATTAATTAATTATAGAAAGTAAGATAATATTATTAATTAATTATAGTGGGTAAGATAACATTATTAACTAATAATAGGGAGTAAGATAATATTATTAATTAATTATAGTATGTAAGATAATATTATTAATTAATTATAGGAAGTAAGATAACATTATTATTAATTATAGGGAGTAAGACAATATTATTAATTAATTATAGTATGTAAAATAATATTATTAATGAATTAAAGGGAGTAAGATAATATATTATTTATTAATTATAGTGGGTAATATAAAATTATTAATTAATTATAGTGGGTAAGATACTATTATTAATTAATTAAAGAAAGTAATATAATATTATTAATGAATTATAGTGGGTAAGATAATATTATTAATTAATTATAGATAGTAAGATATTATTATTTATAATTATAGTGGGTAATGTAATATTATTAACTAATTATAGAAAGTAGATTATATCATTAATTAATTTAGTATGTATTATATTATTATTACTTAATTATAGGGAGTAAGATACTATTATTAATTAATTATAGATAGTAAGAAAATATTATTAATTAATTATAGATAGTAAGAAAATATTATTAATAATTATAGTATGTAATATATAATTATTAATTAATTATAGGAAGTAATATAATATTATTAATTAATTATAGTATGTAATATAATATTATTAATGAATTAAAGGGAGTAAGATACTATTATTAATTAATTATAGTGGGTAATATAATATTATTAATTAATTATAGATAGTAAGATAATATTGTTAATTAATTATAGAGAGTAGGATCATATTATTCATTAATAATAGAGAGTTATATAATATTATTAATTAATTATAGTATGTAATATAATATTATTAATTAATTATAGGAAGTAAGATAATATTATTAATTAATAATAGGATGTAAGATATTATTATTAATTAATTATAGAAAGTAAGATTATATTATTGATTAATTATAGAAAGTAATATAAAATTATTAATTGTAGATAGTATAATTTTTATTTAATATTTTAGTGTGATAATGTATTTAAATATTATATTTTAGGATTTAAATATTATTATTTAATTTATTAGGAAGTAATTAATATTAATAATATTAGCCTGTATTTAATTTAATAATGATAGTGTGTATTTAATCAAAATATAAATTATAGCCAGTAAATATTAAAAATAATTTAAGGAAGTAAAAAATGATTTAAAAATAGTGTGTAAATATTTATTTTAATTGAAGGGAGTAAAAAAAAATTATAATTAAAGAATGTATAATAGTTAAATATATTTGATAGAAGGGAGTATATTTATTTAAATAATTTTAAAGAAATCAAGATATCATTAATAAACGTTATATATAATTATAATTATTATATAAAATTAAAAATAAAGTATTTAAAAAAGAATTAATTTATTTTGTAACATTATTTTTTTTATATTTTGATATATTGTTGAATTTTATTCTTTAAAAAATTTTGACTTTCAAAATTATTAATCATAAATTATATTTGAATCATAATCAATAATAGGAATAATATTTTTGGACAAATATAAATAAAAATAATTATATAATTTTGTATTTGAAATTAAATTTCCTACTTGATTAAATTTTTATTACCATTTAATTTATTGATAAAATTAAATTTTTGATTGAAATTAATATAAGACTAATTGTATTGTTTGATTTAAAATTATTTTAAATGAATTTTTTCAGTTCTTGGCTATATATATTTAAAAGAATTTTATTTTATAAAAAGAGGAAAAGAAAAAACAGAGATTTTTCTTTCATTTTCAAGGCAAAAAAATATTATTTTTATGACATAAATTTTGGGAAAAATTATTGATATTTGAATAATTTATTAAAATAAAATTACCTTTTTCAATTTATAGAATGTTATTTAAAATTAATTAATTTCTATAAATTATTTTTTTAATTTTTTTAAATTCAAAAATAACGTTCAATCTGAATTTTTTTTCGAATAAAAAAAAAATTAAATTAAATTTATTCATAAATAGTATAAGTACTATTATAAACAATAGCATTACTATCATTAGAATAAAATCTAATATATCTATAATCTAAAAGATTATCATATTGATTAACCATATCATAATAATTTAATTTTCCTAGAAAATTTCCATTATCTAAAATTTCAGAATTAAAAGGAACATTATAAAAAGTATGATTTTGAACAGTTTCAATAAAGAGTTGATTAAAAGCAAAATGATTAGATTTATATTCAAAAGATAAAATTCCTTTAGGATGAAACCAATAAGGATTAAAGGTTGCAAATTCACATCCATACATAATAACAAGAGTAAAAGTTTTAATAAATGGTTTTGGTTTATATACATTTTTATCTTTAGTTTCTTTTGTTATAAAATAAGGATTTGAAGTAATATTTTCATAAAAAGGTAAATCTTCAATTTTTGAAGGTTTTCTTTTATATTCTTCAACTAAAATATCATTTATTTCTGGATAAACCCATTTAAGATTATTTCTATCAAAAATACCAAAAGTTCTTTTTTTTTTCATAACTCCATCATCCCAATAAAAACAAGGAGCACCTAAAGAATGAGAAAATTTAGAAACAATTTGAACGAATTTAATTCTTTCATTTAAATTATTAAAATCTTTAGCACCAAATTCACTGATAATAATAGGAATATTTTTATCATATAAGTGTTCTTTAATAATTCTAAAAACGAAAAAAATATCACTTTGTCGTTGAATAGTTAATTCTTTTTTTATACCATCAACAAAACCACTTGGTCTATACATATGAACAGAAGCAGCAGTATATTTATCATAAATAGGATATTTAAAATTTAATAATGAAACTAAATTTCCATTGGCTGCATAAGGAGGAATAATAACTAATCTTTTAATATTATTTCCTCCTGTTTTTCTTATTGTTTCTAACATTAATTCATTATATTCATTTACTAATAGAGAATCTTCTTCAAATCCACACCAATTAGAATTATGAACTGGTTCATTCCATAATTCAAATATTAATCTATCTCCATAATTTATAAAATATTCTGATATTTGTTTCCAAAAAGAAGATAATCTAATTTTATTATTCTTTATATCTTTTCTAATATTTCTTTCATATTTACTATGATGAGTATTAATCATAACATAACCACCTTTATAATAAATATAATTAACAACTTGATGAATTCTTTTAAGGAAATTAGGTTTAATAATATAGTTTTTTTCATCAATTAATTGATCATCCCATCTAATAGGAATTCTAAAAGCTTTAATTCCTCTACTCATAAACCCATTTATTATATCTTGAGTTATATAAGGATTTCCCCAATATGTTTCTCCATATCTTGATTCTAATGAATTTCCTATACAAATCCCAGGTCCCATTTCTTTTAAAATTTCTCTTGGAGTTTTTGTCACTTTATCATTTGGAAATTCTAATTCTCTTTCTTTCTTATTCTTTTTATTTATATAAAATCTTGTCGTCAAAGATGTTATTAGGGATATTGTTATTATTAATATTAATGCATATATATTCTGAGTGTTATATGATTTTAATAACATTTGATTTTATTTTTTATTTTCTTTATTTTTATTTATTTTATTTGACTTTCTTTTTTCCTTTTTTATTTATTTTTATTCATAAAGTTTTGGGATAATCTACTTTTTTTTAGGGATTATTAATTTTTGGATTATGAATTTTTATTTGTAATTAGCGTTTATTGTTAGGTTGTTTAATTTTTTTCACAAATTCTTTTTTATTTATATTTTATTAATCCTTGAATAAAGCCCTAACTTTTAAAATAAACTTTTTAAAGTAAAACAAATTGAATAAAAAAATAATTTTAAATAAAAAAATAAATTTAAATATATATAAAAAAATGGGATGTGGAACACCAATAGTATTATCTTCTCCTTATAATTATTGTTCCTTTTCAATAAATAATGTATCTGCAGAATTGATAAAAATATTTCCATTAAATCCAAATAGTATAATATCAATATCAACAAAAGAATATAAAATAATAGATTTATCAAAAGAAAAAGAAGGAGAGAAAATATTATTTGAAGAAGAAATTTTCACAGCAATAATAACAGAAAGAAAAGATGGTTTGAAATTAATAGAAGGAACAATAAATGGAAATATAATAATCGAAGATTTAGAAACAGATAAAATAAATGAATTAGAAGGACATGAAAGTACAATTACTTGTTTATTAATGTTAAAAAATGGTAAATTATGTTCTTGTTCTGCTGATGGACAAGTTATTATTTGGAATATAAATAAAAAAAAAGAATTATATAATTTTTATCCTCATGAAAAAATTATTTGGAATATTATTGAATTAAAAGATGAAAGATTATTTTCTGTTTCTGAAGATAATTCTGCTAATATTTTTTCATATAAAAATGAAGTTAAATTAGAAATAAGTTTTAATACAAATAAAAGTAAATGTAATTTACAACTAAAAGATGGGAGAATAGTATTTAATTCAAATAAAGATATCTTAATTTATAAATTGGATAAATTACCTAATATTAATATTCCTGACAGAGCAAAAAATAAATTTAAACCTGATATTTTTATTAAAGATTCTCATAATTTTTGTGTTTCTTGTATTATTCAATTAAATAATGGAGATTTATGTTCTGGAAGTGAAGATGGTAGTATTAAATTGTGGAGTTTAAATAATAATTTTCAAAATATTATGGAATTAAGTGGACATAAAAGTAAAATTAATGATATTGTTGAAAATAATATTGGGAAACTTTTTACTTGTAGTGATGATAGATCTATTAAAGTTTGGATTCAGTAAGGTTAAATATTTTTTTTGGTATTTATCGTTTGATATTTATTTTGAAGTATTTTGGTTTTTTTAATGTAATATAGGTATAATTAAAAAAATTATTATTTTATTTATTATTTTCTTTTTTTTTTTATTTCATATAAACTATTAAGTAGCTGATAAATATTAATAAAATATTTTATATAAGGTTTAATTTATATTTAAATCTTTATTTGAAAAATTATAATTTATACATAAAAAAACAAATAAAAAGGAAAAAAAAGAATAAATTATTTTTTTATTTAATTAATTTATTATTTAATTTTAACTCACCCTATAATTATTTATATATAAGTTCCTATATACTTATTTATAAAAAGAATATATTTTCAATATTTATATGAAAATTCTAATTATCAATTTGTTTTTTTATTGATTTTTTTTATTTGAACATCTATTACAAATAAAACGAAAAGCAAAATTTAAATTTTGACAATAAGAACATAACCAATTTTCTTTATGAGAATTAATTAAATCTTTTTCTTTAATTAAGCAATTATCACTTTGGAATTTTTTTTTACTTATTTTTTTTGGTTTTTTAATTAATTTACATCGATTACATTTATTTCTACTTTCATAATTAAAATTATCACATTCTTCACAAATCCATCCTCTTCTTCCGAACATTTCAATTGTAAATTCATCTTTTAATTTTTTTTTTGATTTCTTTTTCATTTTTTTATTTTTTTCATTTAGGAAAAAATTAAAATTTTGAGGAAAAGAATTTTTTCTTAGAATAGTATTTTCATTAATATTATTTAAAGAAAAGAAATTAAAAGAATTTTGTAAATTTTGTGTAATTGAATAATTATTATATAAAGGATTTATTGATAAATGATGATTAAAAAAAATATTTTCTTTTTCATTGAAATGTATTTTATAACTTGAATATGCAGTAGAATTATATGAATTTTCAGAAAATTGATAAATAAAATTTTCTTTATTTTCATTAGGAATTTCATTGATATTTTGATAAGATAAATTATCATTTAATTGAAATTCTTCTTTTTCTCTATTATAAGAACTAAATGAATCTTGACTACAATCAGACTCAAAATCTAAATTACTTAATTTACTTAATTCTTCTGAATTTAAATTTTCTTGAGATAAATTTGGAGAAATAGAATTTATTTGTTTTATTAAATCTTTTGGTAAAAGATTATTACAAGAATTTATTTTTTCCATACTATTATTTAAAATATTGTTATTTGCTTCATTTAAAGAAAAATCTTTTAAAGGAATATCTAAAAGTAAAACTGAACTAAAACCTTTTTTAATATTTATATTTTTATTATCTTTTTTTTTAAAGTCTATTTGCTTTGACATTTTTAATATTAAATTTTCAAGGTTTCGAAAAAAAATAAGAAAGATTTTCTTGAAAGAATAATAATAATTTTTGAAATTTTTATAAATAATTTGAAAATTTAATTAAACATTATTACATGAAATTTTAAAATAATTTTATAAAAAAATAATATTTTGGAATAAAAAGAATTTATTTATTCCCTTTTTTAATATTTTTTCGTTGTTTTTAATATTTGAATTTAATAAAAATTTCTGAGATTCGAATTCACAGAGCAGGAAATTTTTCTCAAATTATTTATATTTATTTGTTTAAATAATTCATTGATTTCATCTAATGGTAAAACATTAATAGACTAAGTTATAATAAGATTTAGTCATTTTGAGCATAATAAAAAAAATTACATTTAATTTTATAAGACTTTAGATAATCTTAAGATTTCTTTTCTTAATGTATAAAAAATAATATATATTCATTCAAAAATAAAATCATAATTCAAATTAACAATTTTTTTGATTCTGATTAATAAAAATTATTAAAAAATGGGATTAATAATGATAATACCAATTCAAATGATTTATCAATTTTATGTTGTGAGATTGTATATATTAAAGTAATTAATAGAATATAAGAAATGAAAAAGATAGAATGTTTCAAAGAAAAGAAAGAAGAAATTTTACAATTCAAGTATATTTGAATCATACAATTTTAATAACAATTATTTTATAGCAATATTTCAATATCAAACAATCAAATTGATTTAGAAGGTTGTAATAAAGATGATAGTAATATAAAGAAAGAGAATTCTCAATTAAAAGTCAAAATTAATAAAAAATCAAAATAATAATATATTCAATATTATATTAGTAAGTTCCTTAGATTCTCATTATTCAAATGTAAATTTATTATCACCAAATGAAATGAAAAGATATTTCCTTTTAAAAAGAAGAAATATATTCAAGAAGGAAATAAAAAATTTTTATATGAAATAGAATTAATTTTAGAAGATAAATTATATTTAAATTTTATAAATAACAAAGAAAAATGGAATAGTAAAATAGATAATGAGAATAATATAATTTTTATAGGAACATATAAAAATAAAAAGTCTTGCGGATTTGGAATATATAAAAATTCAGATGGAACAACATTCAAAGGAATATGAAAGAATAATTATTTAATGATATATCTTTAGAATTATGAAAAGATTCAACATTTTATCGAGGAGAAAAATAATAAAAAAAGGAATTGGACTTTATAGTTGGTTCGATAGAACAACATATCATGGAGAATGAAATATGAATGTTGCACAAATTGAAAAAGGAATTATGAATGTTTATATTTTCTTGAAAAATGAAAAAAAATATTTAATTTATTATAAAAATGATTTAAAAGAATTTTTGGAGTTTTTATTGATGAATTAAAAGTTTTTCAAACTTATATTGGATTTTGGAATGAAGGAAAAGTAGATGGATTATGTTAATTATTAAAGGAAATAATGTAAAAAATGCTCATGACAAAAAGAAGAATAAAAAAAGATTTAAACCTCCTTGGGAATTTAAATTATATGAAAAAACGGAAATAATAATTTCTGAATAATTTCTGTATTAATGATGAAAATTCTCTAAATAATAAATATATTACTGTTATTCCTCATTTTTCTGTTATTTCTGGAAATAAAAGAAATAAAGATAATGATTGATTTATTAAATTTATGTCTAAAGATTTTGATAATGTTAGGAATATATTGAAATATTATTATGAATTTTATTCTTTTTTGTATCATATAAGATTTGTATTTTTTATTTTTTTGTATAAGTTCTAATTTTAAAAAAAATCAAAGGATAAATTAAAAGATTATATTTTATTATATAATAATAATAATATGGTTTAGAGGTATTAATTATTATTTTAGTTATTTGTGGATTGAAAATAATTAAATAATATGAATATTATCTAATTATATTATTTTAATTATTGTTTATTATATGAAAAAAATTTTTGATTAAATAAATAATTTTTCCTTTTCCAAAACTATTGTTTTTTTAAAAAATATAAAGAAAATATGGAAACAAATTTACATAATGAAGAAATAGAAGGATTAAATAGAGAAGAAAATGAAATTATATATTTTTCAATAAACCAAGAATACAATTGTATAGCAATAGGAACAAAAGTAGGATTTAAAATATTTTCATCAGATCCATTTCAATTAATATACGAGACAAATTGTGGAGCAATAAATATAGTTGAAATGTTATATTCAACAGATTTAGTATTATTAGTAGGATTAACAGAAACAGGAGATTTATCTCCAAAAAAAGTTACAATATGGTCAACTTCAAAAAATATAGTTTTATGTTCATCATATCCTTTCTCAGGTAAAATAAATATTGCAAAAATAAATAAACAAAGAATGGTAATTGGAGAAAGAAATTTTTTACATATTTATTCAACTGTAGATATGGAAATATTACATACTATAGATATTGGAATAGTAAATTTAGGTAAATTAGTTTTATCACCTAATTCAGATAAAAATAATTGGGTTTGTTTTTCTTCGTTAAATGATGAAGGAGTTGTTAAAATTTATGATACTTTACAATTAACAATGAAAGTTTGTATTAAAGCACATAAAAGTCCAATTTTAAAAATGTGTTTAAATTCAGAAGGAGATAAATTAGCAACTTGTTCTTGTAAAGGAACAATAATAAGAATATTTTCTCTTCCAAAAGGAGAAAAAATATTAACTTTCAAAAGAGGAATTTCATCTGCTTTTATATTTTGTTTAAATTTTAGTTTTGATAGTGAAAAATTAATTTCTAGTTCTGATACTGGAATGTTACATGTTTTTGATTTAAAAGAAGAAAATGAAGAACATGAACAAGCAAAAGGATTTTCTAAATTTATTTCTAGAATTTTTGTCACTGTTGCTGCTAAAGTTATGCCACAAGATTATGAAGATAGTTTTGGCACTCAAGGTGCTTCTATTGTCTTTCATTCTGATTTAATGAAAATTAGCAATGTTGTCTCATTTAATCCTAAAAATCCGAAAGAAGCTTTTTGCTTCACTAGTGATGGTTTATATTATTTGTTCTCTGTTAATTATCAACAAAAACAAATTAATAAAATTTATGAAAGAAATATGAAGGAGTTAAAATAAAATCTCTGTAATATTATTTTTTATTAAATGTTTATTTAAATTTAATTTCTTTTTCACAATTTGTTATATTAATTATTTGATTAAATTTATTTATTTTAAACGATTAATTACTGAAGTAATCATAAAACAATTAATCCAAACATAATAATCAAACTAAAAACACAATAAATAAAAAATAACTTGAAAAATATATTCAAACTTAAAAAAAAACAAAAAAAACAAAAAAGTATCAAATTTAAGTTGAATATTGAAAATTATTTAAAAACCCATTAAAAATAATATATTAACAACAAAAGACATAAAAAAATTTAAATTTCATCCTCCATAATTCCCCCACCTTTCATATTACTCATACTGCTTCTCTTACTGTCACTCACATCCATAACTCCTCCACCTTTCATAATACTCATACTACTCCTTTTACTGTCGCTCACATCCATAACTCCACCACCTTTCATAATACTCATACTGCTTCTTTTACTATCGCTCACATCCATAACTCCTCCACCTTTCATAATACTCATACTGCTTCTCTTACTATCACTCACATCCATAACACCTCCACCTTTCATAATACTCATACTGCTTTTTGTTTTATTGAAACTTTCCTGTGAAGATTTCATCATTCCTCCGCCTTCCATTAACTCTCCTTCTTCAGAATATGAATCTATCATTATTCCACCTCCTTCCATTATTGATATTTCATCACTAGGTTCTATTATTTCACCACCTCCTTTCATTAAATTATCACTTTTTGAAGATTTACCACTTTGAATTCTGGAATTTTTAATCGTTTCATTTATTGATGTTTCTTGTGTTCTTCTATCACTAGTTGGCATTCTTGGAATTCTTGGCTTATAATTACATGAAATATTATCTCCTTTATCTAAGGATTCTAATTTTGCTTCCTCTTCTAAATTTTTAAAATATGTTATTGCAAAATCTATTATGTCTTTTGGCTGATTTCTTAGTATTTCTTTTGTGAATACTGATAATATTTCTGAAAATGATTCTATTGATGTTGATTTTTTCATGTATTTTGATGACATTTAGGTTATTTAATTATATTATAATTTATCTTTTACTAGTTGTATTAATAATAAACAAATAAATTATAAAATTATTATTTTAAATCTTTATAATTTTTTTAAATTTTATTATAAAAATTAATGTTACTTAAAGCAATAATATTAATTAATATTCTTTTATTATCATTTGAAAAGGAAATAATTTTGAAATCGAAATATCCGAATAAAATAACAGTAAGACAAATAAGTGGATACAAAGCAAGATTAAAATTTGAAAAATATAAAATAGATGTGGAAGCAAGAATAGGATTAAATGGGTTAACAAAGACTCCACATGAAGATAGTAATGCAACTCCAATAGGTACATTTAAATTTGGTTTAGCTTTTGGTTTTCGTAGATTTCAAGTAAACAATTCATTAAAATATCAAATAATAAACAAAAATTTATATTGGGTAAGCGACATAAAATCAAAATATTATAATAAATTAGTTGATATTACTAAAGTTCCAAAAGGAAGTTTTAATACAAAAAAAAGTGAACATTTAATTGATTATCCAACTGCTTATGAATTTGCAATTGAAATTATGTTTAATCCTCAAAATGATCCTAGAAGAGGAAGTGCTATTTTCTTACATGTTATGAGTAAAAATAAAGGAGGAACTGCTGGATGTGTTGCTGTTGAAAGAAATGTTATGATGAAGTTATTAAAATATATTAATAAAGATACTGTTATTGAAATTAAATAAATTTTTATATTTATTTTTTTTAATTCATACATTTCAATTAATTAAAATATGGGAAGAATTAAACAAATTGCAAAAAAAAATAATTATAGAATAAATAAGATTTATCATTTTAAAGAAGATATAATAAATTTAAAGAAAATTAAAATCTTTATCCAAAATTTCTCATTGAATAAAATATTGAAAACAATAAAATCTTCATATAAAAAAAAATTTGAATATAATGTATTTGATGTCTTATTAGATGCAATTGAAAATTTATTAATTCAATCATTTATTAATTCAAAAATAGAAAATTCAAAAAATCAAATTGATTCTTATGAATTAATGAAAGAAAGAGAAATACAAAAAACAATTGAAACAGGGAATTTTATTGATTATGTTTATAAAATAAAAAGAAATCAACAAGAACTATTATTAGTAATAGATAATATTGGAAATATTATTTTATATGATTTAAAAACATTTGAAAAATTATTTAAAATAATATTATATTCTTTTGATAGAATATTAAGTTTATCAGAATTAGATAATAATATAATATTGATATCTTTAAATTATTCTTTAGAGGCAATTATAATTGAAAAAGATGAATTTAATAAATTTTTCATATATAAAATAATTGATGATATTTTTGAAGTAAATCAAAAAGTTATTAAAATTTTAAAACTCCAATCTAATGATATATTATTTTTATATAAAACATCCTTTTCAATTTTCACTTCCAATTATCTTAAAGAAAAAATGTGTTATAAAATTGGAAATTCATATTTTGAAAATAATATAAAAAAATTATTACCTAATTATATAAATATTTTAACTCATTTTACATCAAAAAAAAATGAAAATTTAGATGTTATTGAATTAAATAAAGATATAATAGTTTATTATAATTTAAATTATTGTAATATATATTCAATGAATAATAAGCAAATTATCTTTTCAATTAAAGTAAATGTATCTCCTTTTGTAGATGATGTATTAAAAAAAATATCAGATGATATTTTTTGTATAGGTGAAAAAAATATAATTGAATTTATTTCAATTAAATTAGGAAAAGTTATTGATAAAATAATATTTCCCAATTCAGTTTCTATATGTGCAACTGGTTTATTAAAAAATAATAATATATTAATTGGAAGTGTTATTGAAGATAATAATTTTGTTAGGAAATTATATTTGACTCAATTTCAATATTTTATTAAAAATAAAGATGAGAATAATATAATACATATTAATTTTAATTGTTCAATGATTTTAGGTCATGGTTTAGGTAATATATTTATTATTGAATTAGATGATGGAAGAATACTTTTCACTTCAAAGGATTCTATTTTCTTTTTGAATAAGTAAAATAATTGATTATTCTATGTTCTAATAATATTTAATAATATACAAATATTTATATAAAAAATATAAATTAATACCTTATTTATATTTATATATTATTATCTTTTTTTATTCTATTTTTTGTTTTTATATATTTTTCAATGAGAATAAAAAATTAAATCAAATAATTAATTTTTAAAAAATACATATTCTATATAACTAAATATAAATTAATTTACTTAAATATAAAAAATTTACAATAGCAAAAGGTTCATATTTACAAATGTATTATAATTTAAGATAAAAAATAATACTAGTTATAGAATTTATACTTTTTTTTGATTATTATTCATTTTGACAATTTTTCATTAATAATTTAAGAATTGGCCCAGAAAAATTGTTCTGATTTTGATTATTACATTTAATCGAATAATTAATTGACATTTCATCAATACTTTTATTATGAGAAGAAGTATTTAAATTAGCATCATTACTGATTAATTTAGTTTGACAAGATTTATTCATTCTCTCAATTTCAATAGTTTCTCTTCGAGTACAACAAGTACCCATTTTAAATAAATAATTATCTTTTAAATATTAATAAATATGTTAAAATTTAATATTTTTATTAAGTTAGATTATATCTATAAGAACAATAATATCAGAAAGAATATAAATAAAAGAAAGTAATAAACTTTTTTTTTTTCTATTAAATTTGATATTAATAGATTCTTCCATATTTAGAACATTAACAAAAATAGAATAAAAAGAATAAAAATAGAAAAGTATTTTAATATAAACAAATAAAGAACAAAACGATAAAGTAACAAATTTATTACTTGTAAAGCACATTAAATCCATTAAAGGAATAAAATTATTATTTGAAATTGATAATAATGTTTTAATAATAATGCTTTCTAAAATGATTAAACTAATATTTTTTAACATTATTGAAAGTGCGACATCAGGAGAAAGTAAAAAATAACTTTTTGACATTCTATATAATGTTGTTAAAAAAACATAAAAAAGAAAACTTAATAAAGGTAAAAATAATTCAGGATATATTAATTTAGGAGGATAGAAAAAAGATTTTGTTGAATTTGATTCGATTTGATTTGGTGTGTAATTATAATTAAAAAATGGAATTAATAATTTTTTAAATTTCCAGATTATGTAATTTGAATCAACTAAAAAATATTTATTTAAATTTGGATAATTATCTATTCTTATATAAATTTTATTTGATTTTTTCATTTCACTAAAAAATAAAAAATTATAATTACATTTTTTTCATATTATTATACTTATCACTATAATTATCATTGTCATCACTATTATTATCATTTTTATTCTTATCATCTATATTTTTATCATCCATTTTAAAGTAAAAACAATAAATAAAAAAAATATAATTTAATTTAAAATAAAAAATAAGAAATTTCTTAAATTTTAGAACTTATGAATAGAATTAAACTTTGTCCTCTTTTTGGATGAAATTAATAAGAATTTTAATTTAGAAAAAATCAATTAATTTATTTTTTTGACTGATAATTCTACTACTTATAACATTTTTGATAATTAACTAAAAAAAATTGACGAAAAATTAATAATAAATTATACAAATTATATATTAATAAAAATAATGGATACAACACTTGAATTTATATTTTTAGATTTCAAAAATTCAAATTTAATTAAATATATTAAAGGAAATTCTTTTAATAAAATTAATATAAAAGAAAATAGAATTTCAATAAATCCAAATTTAAATGGATTAATTAAAATAAAAGAATATTATTATGATAGAATACAATTATTTAATGAAGAGAAAAAAATAGATTATAATATTAGAATTATCCCAAATAAAAATAATATTTATTATTTTTTTTTAAACAACAATGAAAAACATTCATTTGAAATTAATATTGAAGAAAATAAAGATGAATTTTCAGATAAAATACTTTTAATAAAAAATAAAAATGAATATTATACATTAACAGAATCAACAAAATTTCCTTTTGAAAATAAATATCGATTTAATATTATTAATATTCAAAAAGATTTTTTACCTGATTATCATTGTAAAACAGCAGATTATTCTTATTTTGATCAAATTTGTATATGGAAATATTATAATAATTCAAATGTTTATTATAAATATGCACTTTTCAATATTAAATTATATTCTGATTTAAAAGAAGAAAAAGAAATATGTCCTATTGATATAAATAAATTAAGTCAAATCCAAATTCAATTAAAAAATTTTTTTGAAACTATACAAAGAGAAATTAATTCTTTTAAATCTGAAAAAAATTATGAAATGATTATAATTAAAAGTGATATAAATGATGAAATTGAAGAAGGAATTAGAATTTTCAATCAAATTAAATATTATTATAATAATTTAGAAAAATTTATTAATTATAAAATCAAAGAATTAAATAAAGAAATATTAAATGAAATTAATACTATTAATAATAAAACTAATAATTTATTGGAACAAATACCAATTTTTGAAAATAAAGTCAATATTGAAAATAACAATATTGAAAATATAAAAAAAGAATTTAATAAATATAAAAATCAATTGATAAATGAAATTCAAAAATTAAAATTATTAATTAATATTGATTTTTCGGAAATTCAAAATATTTTAAAATTTTCATTAAATTTATCATATTTAAAATATGATTTTGAAAACACATTTTTATTTTCTGATAATATTTCTTTTCAATTTAGTAAATTATTTGAAATAATAGGAAAATACCCATCTCCTTTATTTAATTACTTAATTAATCCTTTTAATTTTAATAATAAAAATATAAATTATAATGAATTATTTATTTGTATATATTATTTCTCTACTTATTTTATTTATTCAAAATTATTATATAATTATGATAATTTTTATTTAAATCAAAATAACACATTATTTTTTATTAATATATTTTCAAAAACAAATAAATTTTATAATGATTTAAACATTATATCAAATTTTGAGGAAAAAACTAAATTATTTATTACATACATATCATATATTCCTGAATTAATAAATTCTCAATCAAAATATTTTTTTAATAAAG
>JAJJLU010004268.1:0-15711 GCA_023807065.1 Isotricha intestinalis | reverse complement strand
AAAAAATTTAAATGCCAATTATGTGATAAAGCTTATAAAAGTAATGGTCATTTAAAAGAACATGTAGATATTATTCCAAATCAAAGTAATAATTTTAATTTTTTTCAATTAAATGATGATGTAAAGTCCTTGAACATATTAATTAAACCATTAATACTTTATTTTTAATATTCTTTTAACTTCATTTAATATATTGCTTCTTTTTTTGCTTTATTTTTAACAGGTAATATTTTGAAATACCATAAAAAGTTAAGAATTTTGAATAAATTTTTTAAATTCTCAAATATAACATTAAAACTATCTTTTCATTTTTATGAAATTTGATAATTCTGATTTATTTCCATTTTTTTAAATTTGAGTAAATAATAGTATGAACTTTATTTTGAATTATATTATCTATGAATAATCTTGATGATATATCTTTTCCTTTTTTAATTTGATCCATCATTCTATTGGTATTTTATTATAAAAAGAAACTATTTCTTGGTTTAATTTTATAATTTAATTCTCAAAATTAACAATGTTTAATTTAATTTATAGAAGTTTTTAAAAAAAATTAATTTTTGTTTTAATTATTTTATTAAAAAAATTAACATTTTTTTATCAAAATATTATTAAATAATGGCAAGTTTATTATATAAAAACCCAAAAGAAGATGAAGAAATTCCAGAATATTTCCAAAATAGAAATAGAAAATTTGATTTAGAAAAATTAAAAACATCAACATGTTTATATATAGGAAATTTATCTTTTTATACAACAGAAACTCAAATATTTGAATTATTTTCAAAATGTGGATTAGTAAAAAGAATAATAATGGGATTAAATAAGAATTCAAAAACTCCTTGTGGTTTTTGTTTTGTTGAATATGAAAGAAGAGAAGATGCAAATGTTGCTGTTTTAACTTTAAATCATACAATATTAGATAATAGAATAATTAGAGTTGATTGGGATACTGGTTTTGAAGAAAATAGACAATATGGAAGAGGTGCTTCTGGAAATCAAAGAAGAGAAGATATTAAAAAATCTGGGAGAAATAATAAAAATTATGATGGTAAATATTTAAATAATAAAAGAGATAGAGATAGAAATAAAGATCATTAATTAATTAATTCATAAAATAATTTGTTTTTAAATTTTTTTTGTTCAATATATAAAAATATTTTTTAAATTTTTTTTATTAAATAATTAATTTTTATTTTTTTTTTAAAATAATGATAAAAGAAATTTTTATTATAATAAATTTATTATAAATTCTTTAAAAATAAGATGTATAAAAAATCTAACACAATTAATAATTAAATCACAAATTAAAAAATATTTTTAATATATTATCTTTTATTTGTTTTATTATTTCATGAAATTAATCTATTGTTATTTGAATCAAACCCCAAAAAGATACATTTATTCAGAAAAAAAATATAAAAAAATATAAAAAAAAATATAAAAAAAAATCTATTTTATCCAAACAAATTAAAATTAAATTAAATTCATAAATAAAAATAAATGTCTTCTTCAGAAATTAACATTTTGATTCAAGTCAATCCAAATATTACAGAAAAAAAAAAGGTAATATGTCCAATATGTAATAATGGTTTTTCAAACAAGAGTAATTTAAAAACTCATATATCATCAATTCACAATAAAATTTTACCTTTTAAATGTCCATATCCTAACTGTACAAAACAATATTCTTCAAATATCCGTTTAAATGTTCATATAAGAACACATACAGGAGAAAAACCTTATAAATGTAAAATATGTTTTAAATCATTTAATGAAAATGGAAATTTAAAAGCTCATATGTCTCGTCATGAAATAGAAAAAAAATTTAAATGCCAATTATGTGATAAAGCTTATAAAAGTAATGGTCATTTAAAAGAACATGTAGATATTATTCATAAGAAGGTCAAGTAAGTATTATATTTATATTAATAGAAAACATCAATGTGAGAACTGTGGGAAAAAATTTGGTAAAAAAAGCATTTTATTAGATCATATTAGAACTCATACTAAAGAAAAACCTTTTCAATGCCCTTTTAAAGGTTGTGAAAAAAAATTTGCTGAAAAAGGAAATATGAGAATCCATTACAAAAGGCATTTTAAAAAAAATAAAATGAAAAATTTATCTGTATGTAATAGTATTGAAAAAGAAACTGTTGATAGTATTCATGATAAAGATTGTTTTGATAATAAAAATAATTCTTTTAATAATAATAAAAATGTTAATGAGAATGAATGGAATGAAATGATGAAAGGAATTGCTAATTATGGTGATTTAAATAATTTTGAATTTGATAAAATTGATAATGATAGAGGAGAAAAAATTGATGATTTAAATTTTTTCATGCTTTTAAGCTCAGAATTAAATCCTATGAAATTATCTTGATATTGGCTAACAAAATAATTTAAGAATTTTATTATTATTACCTTTAGAATATTTCTACTATTCTAAAAGGTTATTTTTTATTTTTTGATTTTTGAATTAATTTATTTATTCAAAAAAATGAAAATAATATTAATCTTTTTATTTATTTATTTTATAATTAAGGAAAAATAATATGTATGAATCATTTAATTCTTTAATTCCTAGAAGAAAAGTAAAAAAGAATTATATTTTAATATCTCTTACTGCAATTTTTTTTATAACCACAATATTATTTTTATTCCTATATTTAAATCTTCGAAGTAAAATAAAATTATATATTCCAGACCCTAAAATATATATTCCAATAAAAGAACCATTTAATAAAAATAAAATAGAAGGAGGTCAACAATTTCAAGGAAAATATGATATTTTAAATACACCATATTATTCAAGAATAGATTTTTATAATAAAAAAAGTTCTGGAAGTTTTATGATTTTAGAAAAATTTAAAACTTATCAACAAACATCAGAATATACATGTGGATGTGCTTCATTAATAATGGCATTATATTATATAGATGAAACAATAATAAGTGAAAAAGATTGTGCAGAAAAATCAGATACTGGAACAAATATAAAATTAAATTCTCATGGAACTTATGGAACATATCCTATAGATTTAGAAAAAGCAATTATAAATTATGGTTTTAATACCGAATCGAATAGAAATTTTACTGAAGAAAATAGTCCGTTTAGGGATGAAATATCATTTATTAAATACGTTAAAGAAGCAATTAAAAGTAAAGAGCCTATTATTGTATTATCAAATGATTGGGGAGGACATTATATTAATATTATTGGTTATGATAGTATGGGAACTGAAGATCTTTATATTGATGATGTTTTAATTGTTGCTGATTCTTATGATACTTCTGATCATGTTAATGATGGTTATGTCGTTTGGAGTTTAGAAAGATTTTATTCTTTAATTAGTATTCCTTATCCTTATTTTGAAAGTTCTCAAAATAGATTACAATTTATAAGAGTTAAAAGAAAAAATAATAGGGATAAATGATTTATGAACATATTCTATTAGAATATATTATTAAATTATATATTTTTATTGTAAGTTGAATCATTTAAGTTATCATTTTCTATTCAATAAAAATGATTCAAGAAAAATAAATAATGTTTTTAAAATTATCTGATTTATAAATTTTTAATATATTCTAAAAATTTCATTCAATATCAATATCAATTATATTTATAAGTATTTAACTGAGCTAATCAATTAATTATGGTTATTAAATTTTAAAGTTTTTTTAATTTAATTTATAAAAAATTAAATAATTTTAAATATAATGAGTTTGATGAAAAGACAAGGAATAAATATGAATTTATTAAAAAATAAAATAAATAATCAAAAACGTCTAAATAACAAACAAATCTCTGATAAAGAAAAAATAAAAAATATAGTAAGTTCCTTTCGACATGGAGTAATAAATCAAAAATCAAATCATTCAAAGTTTAAAACATCCAAAAATTCTCCAGAAAGAATGTTATTAGATAATTCTCAAAATTTAAAATCTAAAATAATAAATGGAACAATAAATGGAGGTGGAAATAATTCAAAAGTGAATAATCATATAATATTATCTTCTGCTAAACAAAATGAAAAAAATTTTGAAAATTTATTGAAGAGAAAAATTATAAAAATTCAAGAAAAAAAATCAATTACTCAAGCGAATACAAATAATAATTCAATAAGCTTATCAAATAATACTATTAATCATACAAATACTTCAAATTCTATATATGGATATTTACCTCAAACAAATTATATAAGTAAAATTAAAAGTAAAATGAGTTTGGATAATTCAGTTAAACAAAAAAAATATAATGGAAATAACAGTCAACAAAAAAGATCTAATTCAACTTTAGAAGAAGATGAAAAACATAATAATTATTATGCAAATTTAAAAGAGAATATTTATAATAAATATATTTCTTCATCGTCATCAAAAAATGATTCTAATATTAAAAGTCCTTTTAATACTTTAAATAATAAAAATAATACTAGTAACAAAATTATAATTCCTAATCATATGAAAAATTCTTCTTTATTTTCTTCAACTTTAAGTGCTTTGTATAAACCTAAAAATTCAAAACAAATTCCAAAATTTCATTTTGAAATAAAAGGAATTAGCAGAACTTCTTATCCAACAAAAAATAATAGTAGAAAACATTCTAATGATAAAAATATTAAAAAAATTAATAATAATAATTTAAATGGTAAAAGAGACCATATTAAAGTTAAAAGTAATAATTTATATAATAATAGTTTACTTGGAAACATTAAAAAAAGAGAAATAAGTGAAGAAAAAAAATTAAAAAATAATGGGATAATTACGAATAGTATTAAATTCAGTAAAAATATTTCTAGAGAACATTCTAAAGAAAATTCAAAAACAATTTCAAAGAAACAATCTAAAAATAATTCTAAAGATAATATTTTAATTAATAGTCATAGAAAAAAGAATACAATTTCAGATAATCATAATATAAAAGAAAAAGTGGTTGAAAAAGTTATTTATTCAAATAAAAAACAATATCCCAAAGATTTTAGTTTTGAAATTGATAAAAAAAATAAAAGAGAAAGTCATTCTTCAAATGTTACTGTAAATATAAAAAATAATAATTTAATTCCAGATTTAAAAAAAGAATCAAAAGAAAAAGAATTAAAAGAATTAAAAGAAAAAGAAATAAAAGAATTAAAAGAAAAAGAGTTAAAAGAGTTAAAAGAATTAAAAGAAAAAGAAATAAAAGAATTAAAAGAATTAAAAGAATTAAAAGAAAAAGAAATAAAAGAATTAAAAGAAAATGAATTAAAAGAAAAAGCCAAATTTAATATTAATATAATTGATAACAATATTAATGATAATAAAAAACCAGACAGAGATTTAGAAAATGAGGAAAACCAAAATGACTCACTTTTATCATATTTAAATTCAAATATAGACATATCTCCAAATCAAAATAATTTGACAACATTAAATGAGTCATATGACAGCGTTCAAAGTATATTAAAGGAAAATGGGAAATTCACTCAATACAATAGAGACATGGAAACAATATCTCAATATATAAAAAAATATTATAAAAAAAATAATAAATATCCAACAACTAAAATGAAATTTTATAAATATGGTAGATTATTAGGAAAAGGAGCTTTTGGAAAAGTGAATTTATCGTTACATACATTAACTGGAAGGTTAGTAGCAATAAAATCAATAAATAAAACAAAATTAATAAACGAACGTCAAAAAGCTAAAATTCAATTAGAAACATCAATAATGAAAATATTATCTTCTTCAAATTATATAGTAAAAATATATGAAACTTTTCAAACTCAAAAACATTTTTGTATAGTAATGGAATATATTTGTGCAGGAGATTTACTTTCTTATATAAGAAAAAGAAGTAAATTAACAGAACAAATAGCGAAATTTATTTTCAAGCAAATAATATTATCTCTTCAATATATTCATAATCATAATATAATACATAGAGATATTAAATTAGATAATATATTAATAGATTTAAATAACAATATTAAAATTTGTGATTTTGGAGTTAGTAAGAAAATATCATTAAATGATAAAATGTATGAACAATGTGGAACTCCAGCATATATTGCACCAGAAATTTTAAAAAATAAAGGTTATGAAGGTTTTTCAGTTGATATTTGGTCTGCTGGTGTTGTTTTATATGCAATGTTAAGTGGAACTGTTCCTTTTAAAGGAAATAATTTAAATGAATTACATGATTTAATTATGAAAGGTAAATTTAATGTTATTAATGATATTTCAAATGATGCTAAACATTTAATTAAATGTTTATTAGAAGTCGATCCAAGAAAAAGAATTTCTGTTCAAAGTATTTTAAATCATCCTTGGTTAGTAAATGTTGATGTTAGTAATACTAAAAATTATAATTTATTTACAAATGCTGAAAGAGTTCTTTTGGCTAAAAGTAATGTAGATTATAGAGATATTAATAATAAAGATGATATTATTGAAAATTTTGATTTAAAAAATTTAGACACAGGAGAAGAAACGGAAAATAAAAATATTAATACCAAAAGTATAATTTTAGCTCCTTTTAATTCTTCTATGTCCGAAGAAGAAAATAAATATATTATTAATAATATAAAAATAAAAAACAGTGAAGACGATTATAATAATAAAGAATTAATTATAAAAAATAATGTAATAAAATTTAGTGTAAAAGTAAAGGAATTAAATAGAAACTATGAATTAAATAATAATGGAGAAATAGATAATGGAGTGGTAATTTCACCAAATGATTCTCATGAGAAAAAAAAAGAAAATAATGATATTTCTCCATATAATGGAAGTTATTATAGTAAAATTCAAAGTAAACCTTTTTCCCCTTTTAACGAAATGGAAGAAGGATTAAGTTCAAGAAGAGAAAATAAAGATGATAAAAATAATAATACAATAAATGATAAAGCCCTATCAGAATTATGTGAGTTAGGATATAATAAAAAATATGTTATTGATTGTATTAATAAAAATGATATAAATTATGCCACAGCTGGGTATTATTTATTAGATAAATTTTCATGAAAAAGGGGTTAAAATTAATTTTTTATAATTTAAATAAAGAAAATGAATTAATTTTAATTTCTTTTAATATATGATTATATATTCTTTTTAGTTTAAAATTTTTTTTCTTATATAATTTTTTTAAATCAAAAAATATCATATTAATTAAAATAATGATTAATTATGTTAAATAAAATATTTTCTTATTCGACTCCCAACAATTCTACAATTTTTAATATATATATAAAATAATTTATCAAAGATAAAAAAAATGTTAAATTTTGGTGAATACGAAGAATTTGAGGATACAAGCTCTTATTGTTTTTATGAAGAAACAGAAATAATTAATGATATAGAAGTTCACAAATGTTCATTAAAATCCAATGAAAATAAAGAAAATGTTAAATTTCAAGATGATGATTTAAAGAAAAAAGAATATGATAACATTGACAATGAGAAAACAAGAACTAACACAAATTTTAAAAAAATTTCAATTGAAGAAAAAGATATAAATGATAACATATTAGAAAAAAGTTTTGATCAAACAAAATATTTTGTTTTTGATGATGAAAATAATGTTAATAAAAAAAATAAAATATCAAATAATATTATCGTTTTCAAAGTTGAGAAAAAGAATGTTGGAAGAAAAAAAAAAGAAAAAACTATTGAAGAACATACAAAAATAAATGTTCATTCATTTAATTCCCAAGATAATATGGTGAGAAAAATTAGAATTTATTCAATTAAATTTGCCCTAAACTTAATTAATGATTGCATGGTACTAGAATTTGGAAAAATAAAAAGAAGAAAAATAAGAGGAATTTGTAAAGAAATAACATCTGATATTACTATTAATTTTAACATATATTTTTTTGAGAAAAATCTAGGAGAAATATTTTCGAATCCATTAAATGAAAAATATAAATTAAAAGATAAAGACCAAAATATAAAAGAAATTAGTAAAATTCGGAAATTAAGAGAAAAATCAAATAAAGCTTTATTAATCAATGAATTATTAGATTTAAAATTTAATGTTATTTATGATATGTTTGTATATGGAAATAAGGAAGAAAATAAAGAGAAATACTTAAAATATGGAAAAAGTAAGAATACTTTAAATTTAGAAGAATTACTATCAACTTCAACATTTAAAAATAAATACAAAGAAGATTATATTAATAGTTTAAGAATACAAGCTCATGAAATTAAAAAGTTTTATAATCCATCAAATGCAAGGAATTCAAAAAAAAAGGATAAAAAATTCAAAAACACAAATTTTGAAAATTTTTAAAAAGGAAAACAATTCAAAAAATTTAAAACAAGATTTTTTAAATAAATTTGAAAGAAAATCAACAACAGATTCTAGAAAACAAATCTTTAAATAGTTAAAATAATTTTTTATTAGTACATAAAAAACTAAAATAATATATAAAAATTTTCCAATATAACTCTATTTAAAAATTAATTGTTTTTAAAAAACTTTTTTCAAATTCGCAAAATCTTTACAAAGATATTTTTTGTTGTTTATTGATTTATATGTTTATTTTTGGTTTATAATAATCAAATTATTTTTAAAATAAAATTTATTTAATATGTTTTTGAATATAGATGAAAATGAGAATATTAAACTAAATAATAAGCTTTCTTTTAATATTTTTTAAATTGTATTTTTAAGAGGTTTAATTTGATGAATCTTTTATTAGATGTTAAAATTTATCTTAAATTTTCTTAAATAAATTTAAATGATTTTTTTTATTCATAAAAGAAATAAATATCATTAAAGGTCAGAATATAATTATTATTAATTTAAATTTTTTTAAAAAGAATAATTTTTTTTAAACACCCAATTTATTAAAATTAATTTTTTTAATTTTAAAAATTTCAAAAATGAATATTCCTATTTCTAATAATAATCCTTCAAACATTATAAAACAAAAAAGATTAAGTTCACCTTTTACAAATATAATAAATTTTCCTCCAAAACCAAGAAATGATATTAAAAATCATAAATTAAACAATCCTTCTCACAATAAAATAATTGAAATTTATAATACTGAATTTGATGATGAATTACCGTTTATTTTAATAAAAAATAAAGAAGATTTCTTAAAAGAAATACGTTCAACATCAGAAATTATTTTACAAGAAATTTATTCAAATAAAGAAATATCAGACGAAGATTTTCAAAGCATTTTAAAAGGAGTTGAAAAAGATATAAATGAAAAATATCAAAAAAATTTAAAAATATTATCAAATGCATGGAGTGATTATCAAAAAAACCCAAAAAAATTTGCTTTTTTAAAACATTATAGAAAGCATTGTATTTATACAGATGAATATGCATTTCATTCTTGTGAATATTCGAATTCAAAATTAATAGAAATACCAAATGAAAAAAATATAGATATTATAACTCATTTAATATGTATTAATTGTAAAAAATGTTATTTTTCTCATAAAATATTATTATATTGTAATTATTGTAAAAATGATTATTTTTCATGTATATTACCAAAAGAAGAAAATTCCAATATTTTACCAGCAACATGGGCGAAATATCATTGTTCAAATTTAATAAATGATACAATGAAATGTTTAAAATGTAAAAATACATTATATTTAGATTTAAAAGCAAATTATTTAATATGTATAAATCAAAACTGTGGTTTTAAAGCAAAACCACATAGTATAATTTGGAATTGTGCAAATTGTAAAAAAGAATTTAAAAGTGATGCTAAAATATTTAATCCTATGGAAATGCAAGTTATTAAAAGATCAATTAAACTTGCTTTACTTTTTAAAAAAAAAATATATCCAAATGAATTACCTTGCTGTAAAATAAATCCAAAAGATTTAATATTTTATCATAAAGAAGGATGTAATGGTGAATTATATAAAGGAATATTAAATAAAAAAGATATAATCGTTTGTTCTAAATGTAAAGCAATGAATTTTTTTGATAAATTTTTTTGGACATGTCCTTTATGTAAAAAGAGATTTAAAAGTTTAAATAACACTTGGGAAAAAATATTTAATAAAAAAGAATATTTAATAGAAGGAAAATATTCATCTTTAAGAAGAATGACTGGAGAAAAAAGAATATCATTTAATGCAGAATTTTTAAGTAATAATATTGAAAATATTAATTCTAATAAAGGAATTAGAAGTAGTTCTGGAGGAGTAAATTTTTTTTCTTATAATAGAAATTATTCGAATGATCAAAATTATTCTTTAGTTAGAAATGCTTCTGGAGTAAATAATAATAATTTAAGTAATTTGAAAAATTGTAGCAATGATAAAATTATAAATTTAGTTCCTTCAATTAACCAAAATAAAAGTTTTAATAATATTCCAAAAAATAAAAATAAAATTAAAAATAACCACAGCAATAGTAAAGGAAAAAAGCAATATCAAACTTTAATTGAAATTTTAGAAGAAAGAGATGGGAAACCAAGACTTACAAGTTCAAACAGTAAAGTACACAATCACAAAAAAAGTAATTCTCAATCTAATTTTTCAAAAGAAAAATTAAATTATAGAAAAATAAATATTCCTAATTATCATTCTAGTGTGGGAATAAGTAATAAAGAAATGAAAAATATCGAATTAAATGATACAAATAATAATTCTATTTCAAAAAATAATGAACAAAAAATGGATTCTCCGATAAATGAAATGAAAAAAATAACAATAAATAGAAGAGATGAATTTTTAAAATCAAAATCTAGAGATGAAAGAGGAGAAATTTATAATCTTAATAGAATTATTAAACCTTTAAATTTAATTAATAAAGGACAAAATTTAAGTTATTTTAAAAAAAAAGAAAAAGACAATGATAAAGAAGAAGAAGAAAAAGAAGAAAAAAAAGATAATTTCGAAGATAAAAAAATTTTATTAAAAACTTTAGAACCAAATAAAAATAAAAATCAAAAACAAAATCTGTATGAAATACAATCAATTAGGGAATCAACTTTTAATGATTTTTCATTCACTAATTCAACTTTAATAAGCCAAAATAATGAAATTTTCACATCTCCTCAACAAATCAAATTAATAATAAAAGAAGGTAGAATTCCTATATTTAATATTGAAAAGTTTATATTTAAAAATCCAATTGGTGAAGGTTCATTTGGTAAAATCTATTTAATCGAAAAAGAATTAACTCATGAACAATTTGCATTAAAAAAAATAATATGTAATAGCTTAAAAGAAGTAAAACAATTTCAAAAAGTATTTGAATTAGTATATTCAAAAAAACATAAAAATATAATGAAAATATACAATATAGAATATAAATGCTTAGATTCTACAACATATTCAATTTATGTTTTAATGGAATTAGCTTTAAGTGATTGGAATAAAGAAATAAAAAAAAGAGCACAAAAAAAAAATTATTATTTAGAAATAGAAATTATAAAGATATTAAATCAAATATTAAATGCATTATTATTTTTAGAAAATGAAGGAATTGCTCATAGAGATATAAAACCTCAAAACATATTGATTTATCCAAATGACATTTTTAAAGTTGCTGATTTTGGAGAAGCAAAAAATTTAAAAGCAAAATCACAAGAATGCACTTTAAGAGGAAGTGAATTATATATGAGTCCTATATTATATAATTGTTTAAAAAATAGAAAAAAAGATGTTTTACATAATGCTTATAAAAGTGATGTTTTTTCTTTTGGACTTTGTCTTTTATATTCTATGACTCTTTCCATACAAGTTTTAAATGATATTAGAGAAGTAAATAGTATGATAATTATTAATCAAATTGTGAAAAGAGCCATTAGAAGAAATTATTCAAATAAAATGCAAAATTTAGTTTTAGGAATGCTTGAAATTGAAGAAAAGAAAAGATTTTCTTTTAAAGAGATTAAAAATTATATTCAACAAAATTTTAATTTGGAATAATTATTGTTTTTTATTTGTTTTAGTTAGATTGTTTGTGTTCTTTGTTTTAATTTATTAATTATTATAGATATAAATAAATTATATAGAATAAATTAATAAGGTATAAATTCTCATCTTATTTTTTTGTATCAAAGTTTTAAAATAGTTAATAAAGTATTTAATAAAAAGATAATTACAAACATGTTAATTCAAAATGGTTCACAAATGATTTATTCAAATCCCAATTCTTCCCATATGATAATGCAAAATGGTCCTAATCAACAAATTATAAAATCCCCCAATGGTATATATTTGAAAAATGGAATGCAAAAAATGTTCATTCCTAATAATGATAGGAATAATATAAATAATAGAGGATATAATTATAACTTATTTAACTCTAATAATTATATGAATTATAATAATATAAATATTCCCAATAATATACAAGACTATAATTATAATGAACCTATAAGAGAATCAGAACGAAATCCCATTGATAATATAAGATCAAGGAGAATTTCTTATTTCAATTCTCATTATCAAAATAATCAAAATATTAATGAAAATGAAAACAATCCTGAAAGAAACAGAAATAATAATAATTTAAATAATAATTCTCATAATAATATTATAGATAATAATTATAATAATCAAGAAAATGAAGAAGAGGATGATTGGGGGATTTGCCCAATTACAGGAAATTATATGGAGCATCCAGTTATAACAACTTATGGTCATTACTATGAAAAAAGTGCTATCTTAGATTGGTTAAGAAATCATGATACAGACCCAATGACAAATCAAAAATTAACACAAGAAATGATTTTTGACGATATTGATTATGAAAATGCTATTAAAGAATATAAATTTATTCATAATATAAATTGATATATTAGATAAAAAATGAAAAATAGTCTTTTATTTGATAATTTTTTTTAAATAATAAATTTTATTATTTCATTTTGGTGTTAATATATTAAAATTTATAAAAGGAAAAGATAAAAATGAATTAAAATTCTTAAATTAAAAATTGAAATAATATAATGAAATTATTAAATTTGGAAAATATGAGAAAAAAATATTTAAACAAAACAAAAAATTTAATTGTAATATTGCTTATTTAAAAATAATAAAATTTATTGTTGCACCAAAAAAGAAGAAAAAAAAGTTATTTTTTCTTATTTTAATCATAATCACATTCTTTACATTAAATATGAAATTAATTTAGTTCATAAAAATTAATAATAGATGAAGAAAAATGTTATTAATGTATAAATAACTAAAAAATTGCCATTCAGATAAATATATTTTTTGAGTACTAGATACTTATATTCATATCAAAATGAAATTTTTACATTTTTCAAATTATAAATTTTAATTCTTTTTGAGATTTATATTACAAAAAAAAATAAATAAAAATATTTTTGTTAAATGATTAAAGTGAAAATACCCAATTATAATATAGGTATAAATATTATATATTTATTTTTAAAAAGGAAATAAATCTTTAATAATTGAATAAAGTTTCCCCCATTTCATTGATATAAATGTTATAATTAAAATTAAAATAGGAGATAATATAAGAAAATCTAAAAAAATGCAGACAAAACTCGAAATAATCCATATTTTTTGAGTATATTTATATAAAATACAAAATATAGATGAATAAAAGGAAAAGAATATTCCAATTATTATTATTAAAATACAACTAACAATTTTAGAACAATATTTTGATATTATTTTTAATAACAATGTAAGAATCATCGAACTAAAAAGTGATAGAACTATTTTTGTTATTTCATTTATTATTGAATAAGAATCTTTATTATTAATTCTTCTTTCAATTTGAGTCTCAGAATAATATATTGCATTAAATCCAAAATAATTAATCAATATAAATGAAAAGAATAAATAAGAAAAGAAAAATTGATTTTTGGAAAAAAAGGAGAATAAAGGATGAGTATTTAAGAAAATTTCTTTAAAAATCATATAAAAAGAATTAGTTCCATTATTATCAATTGATAATTTTGTATCTTTTATATCTATATTTTCGTTATTAATTGTTTTATTGGATTCTGATGATTGTGAAATCTCCTTATTTTCTTTGAATTTTTTCTTTTTCTGGTTACAGGAGTATATTGAAAATAATAAAATAAATATGAATATTATTAAATAAACAATAATAGCATAATTTATTTTTTTAAACAATGATGAAATTAAAGAAGAGCATTTTAATGGAATAAAATTGTTATTGATTTTTTCAAGTTTTTTATCTTGATAAATATATCCATAACCATTTTCTGAATATTTACAATTCATAATTACCTTTTTATCATTAATATCTATTTCTTCATAATTACAATTATTTAATCCATTAAATTCTTTTCCAGAATATATTTTTGTTCTTCTATAATTATTTGGATAATCTTTCTCAAATTTAGAATTAATATAACATTTCTTTGTAAATGCTTCATCTTCATAATTATAAATATCAATATCTTTTTCTTTATAATAAGAGTAAGAAGATATATTAAATAAATCAGGAAGTGAAAAATAAATTTTTATTTTTTCACATGAAGTTATGTTCATCTCAAATTTATTAGTTAAATCATATGCAGAAAATAAAATAGAATTTGAATTTACATTCCCTAAATTTAGACTTGCAATATCACTTGGTATATTTATTGAAATATATAAATAGGTGTTTAAATTATCATTTATACATTCTGATAAATTTACATAAGTTAAATTATTATTGATTGTTTGTTTTTTAAATTCAATTATACTTGAATTTAAATTTGAGTATCTTTGAATATAAATTCCACTTGATTGATTCATTATTTCAGAATTAAAAATATTATAAACTCCATTTTCTATATCTTCTAAAGTCATTTTTTTATATACTTTTTCTAAATTTTCTAACAATTTAATTACATTATCAATTTCCTCTTTGTCATCACTTTCCTCAAAAATATTTCTTAATTTTAAAATTTTTTTATTTTTTAAAATACTTAAATTCAAACTTAATGATAAATCAATTAGTTTCATTATGTTATTATGAACAGGAACTTCTCCATCAATCATTCTCATTATCATCATATCAACAGAATGAATAATTTTTCTTTGGGTCGATTTTGGAACAGTTGAAACAAGAGTTGGTTCAGAAAAAAAATTAGTTAAATTTTGAACAATGATAATAGTATCTGGGTTATTTAAATCTAAATCAATTATATCATTTGTACTTTCTTCAAATGTTTCTTGAAGAAATGAATCTATTAAAGTATTCATTTGTTTTTCTTCTTCTGTTTTTATTCTATTTTCACAATGACTACCTTCATAATTTTGTTTGCATTCACAATTAGGTTTATTGTTTTTAATAATGCATTTTCCTTCATTATAGCACAAATAATTTTTACAATAATTAACTTCTTCTTCTTCTAATTTATTATCTTCTTCTAATTTATTTTCTTCTTCTAATTTATTTTCTTCTTCTAATTTATTATCTTCTTCTAATTTATTTTCTTCTTCTAATTTATTATCTTCTTCTAATTTATTATCTTCTTCTAATTTATTTTCTTCTTCTAATTTATTATCTTCTTCTAATTTATTATCTTCTTCTAATTTATTATCTTCTTCTAATTTATTTTCTTCTTCTAATTTATTTTCTTCTTCTAATTTATTTTCTTCTTCTAATTTATTATCTTCTTCTAATTTATTTTCTTCTTCTAATTTATTTTCTTCTTCTAATTTATTTTCTTCTTCTAATTTATTTTCTTCTTCTAATTTATTTTCTTCTTCTAATTTATTTTCTTCTTCTAA
>JAJJLU010004267.1:0-15716 GCA_023807065.1 Isotricha intestinalis | reverse complement strand
ATTACTACTTTCTCCTAAATCTTTAATATTATTAACTACTTTAATTTTAGATTTAATTGGTTTACACTTAAATCTGTTTCAATTTTTAATTTTGATATTAATTTACCAGAAGAAATAGAACTACTTAATATTTTCTTTGTTTTTGATTGAGTTATTTTCTTCAAATATTCTTCTTCAGTATATTCAATTCCTTTATAAAATAATTTACCTCCATTTTTTACTTCTAAATTATCAAAAGGCTCTTTTAAACTCTTTTTTTCATTATTAAGCAAATTTTCATAATCTAATATTTTTTGAGATAATTTCTTATTTTCTTCTTGAATTGATTCTAATTCTGGATTTTTTCCTTTATTTCTAAGAGGATTATTTTTAAAGTTTTGATTATTCTCATTATTAAACTGAATTTCATTATTATTGAAACTTAAGAATTCATCATTATTTATATTACCTAAATTATTTGAATTTAATTTCTCTTTCATTTTACTATTTTCATCTTTTAATTGATTATTTTCATTTTGTAAATTTAATAAATTATTTTTATATTGTTCTATTTCTGCTTTTAAGATATTTTTTTCATCATCATCATTATTATTATTTATTAATTTATGTAAATTACTATTTTCTTTTTTTAATTTTAATAAATCATTTTGAATTTCATTTAATTGTGAATTTAATTTATTTTTTTCTTCATTTTTCTTATTTAATTTTTCTTTTAATTTATCAATTTCTTCATTTTGATTTTGAATAATATAATTATTATTATTATTTAAATCATCATTTTGAAATTTAGAATTATATTCACTATTATTTTTATCTATTTCTTCTCCCAAAATATTTAAACTAAATTTTTGAATATATAATTTATTTCTTCTATTACTTACTCTTTTTTTTGGTATTTGAAGATAATAATTATTTTTAAAAGGATTTAAGACTTTTCTCTTTCCTATAAACTTATTTTCTTCTTTCAATAAATTTCCAAATGATCTATTGTGATTATTGTTATTGAAATTTCTCTTAGGTTGAGAATAATTAAGGGTTTCATAACAAGTTCTTTGATAATTAGACTCTAAATTATTGGGTCTATTCTCATTACAATTATTAAAGTCAGTTTGATTGAAAAACTTAAATCTATTTTCATCTCTCATTTCATTTCCATTAATATTTTTATTATGTCTTAAATTTTGAAAAGAATCATCATATGTAGTATTAATATAAATATTTTTTCTATTAGAAGAAAAAGATTTCATATTTCTATTAATTCTATTTTGTTTTGGATTATCATATTCATTACAATAATTTATATCAAATCTATTACTATTATTATAAATATCATTAGGTTCTTGATATTTAAATTTATTTACATCAATTTCATTATCATATATATTTTTTTGTTCGTTTACAAAAGGAGAATAAAAATTAGAACTTTGAATAGGAGAATTGTCATTTGTAGTATTTGAAATAGTATTATTATTAATATAATTTATTTCCTCATTTAATCTCATGTTTGGTAATTTATTATTATTAAATCCTTCAACATCATCTTTACAATAATTAATTGGCATATTTATATAATTATTGAAATTATTCTCATTTTTTCCTATTGATTCTTGAGACATTATATTTTGTAAACTTACGTTATTTGGTTTATGGAAATTTCTATTATTAAGATTTTGAGGGTAATTATTTTCTTCATAATACATATCTTGATTAATATTATTTTTTTTTTCTTCTAGTTGATTTATTGGTTGTTGATGACATTGGCATGGACAAGGACATTGACAACAACAACATTTGCAATGGCATTGGCAACAATTACAAGGATAATTAAATTCATTTCGATAATTTTGATTAGGAATTAAGTTTTTTGGTGAATTTGATAAAGAATAAGTTTGAAAATTCATTTTTTAAAATTTTATTTATTTTTCTCGGTAAGAATTTTTATTTTTTTTAATTTCTTATATTTTTAATATTAATATAATGGAAGAAGACAATAATGATAAATTATTTTATATTAATTTAAATAATGAAGATAATAGAGATAATAAAAGCAATAAATATTTGATTTATAATAGTATTTTCCATGATTGTTATATTATTGATATTAATTCAAATATTTATATTATAACAATAAACAATAATAATTCAGAAATAAAACAATTGGAAAACAATAATAAAGAAGAAACTACTTTTATTTCATTTGCTAAAAAAATGTTTTATAAAATTACAAAATCAAATATATTATATTTAACCGAAGAAAATGAAATAAATATAAATAATTTAAATATTAAAAAACTTAATATTTTATCAGGAATTATCGAAAAGAAACAAATAAAAAAAATATCATGTAGTATAGATGAAACATTATTTTTAACATTAGGAGGAATGATATATTATCAAAAAGAAGGAGACAAAAATCAAAAATTAATATTAGATTTATTAGAATATTCAACAGAAGATATTTGCTCTGGAGAAAATTTTCATATGGCAAATTGTAAAAAAAGAAATGATGATAAAAATTTAAATTATATATTTACATGGGGAGATAATTCTTGTAGACAATGTGGAATTAATGACAGATTTAGAATTGATACACCAAGTGAAATTTTAAATAATATTAAAATAAAAAAAATTGCTCTTGGAAAAAGACATTCTTGTATTTTATTAAATAATGGTAATATTATAATATTTGGAGATAATACTTATAATCAAAGTAAAATTAATACTGAAGAACCTCTTGTATTATTAAATAAAGATAAAAGTATAAATTATAATTATTTTTTAAATTCTAATGAAAATATTATAGATATTAAAACAAGTGCTTATTCTACAATGTTTATTTCTGATAAAGATTCAATTTTATTTATTGGAAAAATATATAATAATCAACCAATTATTTTCCAAAAAAAAATAAAAGATATTAAAAATGAAATTTCATTATCAGATGAAAATTGGATTTCTATTAATAATAATAATAATAATAATATATATTCTCAATTAAATAATATTCAAATTTTAGAAGAAGAAATTTTAAATGACTTCAATGAAAGTGATATAGATGAATTTTCATATAATAAATTATTACAGGAACAAAATATTTCAACTTTAACATCAACAAAACCAACAGAAAATTCAATGACGGAATTAAGAAGTTATATCAATATTTTAAATATTTCTTTATCTTCAAATTTTCAAGAAGGTCCTATGTCATTTAGACCAGAAAATTTACCTCCAAAAACCAAAGAAGAAGAAGAAAAACATAGAAAATTAGTTTTAGAAAATAGAGAAATGTATAAAAAGCAAATTAAATTAAAACAGGAAATGGAAAAAATTCATTTAAAAAAATTAGAAATTAAACATGAAAATGATGAAAAAAGAGCAAATTATTGGTTAAAGGAAATTTTACCTAATTGGAATATAATGAAATCAAATAAAAATTTTAAGCATTATTTTTATGAAGGAATACCACAAAAAATAAGAGGAAGAATATGGATGTTATGTATAGGAAATAAATTTTCAATAACAAAAGATTATTATAATATAGAAGTAATAAAATCAATAAAACTTCTTTTAAAAAATAAAAAGTCAAATAATAAGAATAATTTAAATGAAGAAGAAGAAGAAAATTTTCAAATATCACAATCAAATAAAAGTTATAGTCAATATATAATTCAAACAAGAGATAAAGAAAAGAGTATTAATTTAATAGATTTAGATATAGAAAGAACATTTTTTAATTTAGGAGTTTTTAAAAATAATTCTCCTGAAAGTGAAGATTTAAGAGAAATTTTAAGAGCTTTTGTAATAAGTAGACCAGATATAGGATATGTTCAAGGCTTAAGTTATGTTGCTGGAACATTAATATTACAAATGGAGAAATTTCAAAGTTTTATTTGTTTAATGAATATTATTTTAAATCCTTCAATTTTACCTTTTTATAGGTTAGATGAAAAAAAAATTAAAAGTAGACTTGAATTATTTCAAGAAATTTTTTTTTGTAATTTACCTAAGTTATATAATCATTTTTTTAATTTAGATATTATTCCTGAACATTTTTTAATCGAATGGTTTATGACTTTATATTCTAGAAGTTTATCTGTTGAATTAACATTTAGAATTTGGGATGTTTATATGATTGAAGGTATTTGTACATTATATAAAACTGCAATTGTTATTTTAAATTATTATGAAGAAAATTTTCTTAAAATGGATTTTGAAGAAATTGTAACTACACTTCAACAATTATCTAATATTAAATTAACTGAAGATGAATTTATTGATGGAATAAGTAATGTTAAATTCACTGATAAAATTATGGATAAGATTAATTCAATTAATGAAGATTATTTTTCGGGAGAATAAAATAATTTATAATTAATATTGATATTATTATTTATAAATTAATTTTATTATATAGTAAATTTGTAGATTTTTCAAAATAATTTTTTTATTTTAATTCAAATCAATATAAATTTTATTATAAAAAAACAAACTAAAAAGAAAAAAATGTATGATGATAGTTCTGATAGAAAACTATTTCAAACAGAAATAAAATCTTTTGAAAAAAATATGAGTACAGATAAATTAATAATCCCATATTATCAAAGTGATAAATGGATGAATCTTTTAAAAAAAAAAGTAGGTTCAATGGCAAAAGAATATAAAGATTATTTAAAAAACAACTATGATCAATTTAACAATATAAAAAAAAGAGTAAAGCAAATGAATTACGAGAAAAATATGAAAGAATTAGAATTAGTAAATGAAGAAACTTTAAGAAATCCATTTTTTAATACTACAAATGGTTTTGGAATTAGAGATGTAAATAGACTTCAACAAACTTCTTTATATAAAATGTTTCCAAAATTTAGAAATAGAACTTCAAGATCTTTTTATAGTGCTAAACAAAGAAATAGTAAAGTTCAAAAAATTGGATTTTTTAGTAATAATGATTATGTTGATAATATTACTGAACAAGGCATTCAAACTTTAAGTAATAGAAATAATAATGTTAGAGATATTGAAAAGAAAAAATATATTGATTATATTAAAAGAAAATCAGAAGATGATTACATGAAATATTATTATAATTGTTATGGTTAAATTTTTTATTTTTTTAATTTATATTTTTTTTATAAATTTTTGACTTTAAATTTATTATTATTACATTTAATGAGTTTTAAAAATAAAACTGCGAAATTTGGAGGAGATGATTTTCAAGATGATAACATTAACTATAATGATATAAATGAAGAATATTTAAGAGAAATGGAAAAGAATTCTAAGTTATTTGAAGAAAAAATGAAGAAATTAAATAAATTTCAAGAATCAAATGAAAGAAATTTATATTCAAATCAAACAAATAATAATAATAAAAGAAGTATTGTAAATAATGATAATGATATGGATTATAATATAGAGTATAAATATAACAATCCAAAATATGAAGAAATTAATTATAAAAATAAAAAACAATATGAAGATGATAGTTATCAAAATAATAATTACCATTCAACTTTTAATCCTAATGTAAATAAAAATTATGAAAGAGAAGAAAGAGAACAAAGAAACTATAATAAAAATTATAATATAAATAACAATAATAACAATTATAATAATAATAGAAAAATAGAACAATTAGAAAATGAAATATCATATAAAGATTCTTTAATAAATGAATTAAGGGAACAATTAGCTCAAAGAAAAGATGAAATTCCTTACAATAATATAAATGATAATATGGAAGAAATGGAAAGAGAAATGGATAATTTAAAACAAACTTTAGATTTAAAATATTCTGAAAATAATGAACTAAAAGAAGAAAATGATAATTTAAAAATGAAAGTTGAAAATTTAAAAATTGAAAACGATAAATTAAAAGGATTTAAAGAAAAACAAATCAATCAAAGTGAAAATTTATCTATTGCTCTTGCTGAATCAAAAGAAGAAATAAATAATTTAAGAAATAGAATCAAAGAATTAGAAAAAGTTAAAAGTCAATTGGAAAAAGATTATGATTCTTTAAATAAAAATTTCCAAAAAACAAAAAAAGAAAATGAGAATTTTAATTCTCATTTAGAAGAACAAAAAGCAATAACATTTAATCTACAAAAAGAATTAATGACATTAAAAAATACACTAAATAAAAAGAATAGTAATGAAAGTAATAACTATAACAACAATAACATTTATAATTATAAAGAATATGATAACCCAAATTGTGGTAATAGACAAGAATATACTTACAAGCATAATTTATATGAAAGTGAAGCAAATATTAATTCAGAAAATAAAAATAATAATTCTTATGAAAAAAATTATAATAGAAATTCATATAAAAAAACTACTGATTTTGAATATGAAAGAAAATATAATGAAGAAGAAGATAGTTTAGAGGGTCAATTGAATCAATTATTAAAAGAAAAAAAATATCTTGAAGATTGTTTATTAAAACTTCCTGAAAATCCAAGAACATTAAAAGATATAAAATTTAAAAAAGAAAAAAATGAAAGAATATTAAAAATAGAATCTCAAATAGAGCAAATAAGAACAAAAATAAAATTAAATAATAAATAAATTAATAATTTTTTTAACATTCTTTTTTTTAAAAAAAACAATATTAAAAACTTTTTAATTAAATTAAGATATAATTAAAAATGGATAAAGAAAGAAAAGCAATAATTAAAAATTCAGATATGACTGAAGATATGCAACAAGATGCAATTAATGTTGCAACAAAAGCAATTGATTCTTATAATATTGAAAAAGATATTGCTTGTTATATTAAAAAAGAATTTGATAGAAAACATAATCCTACATGGCATTGTGTTGTTGGAAGAAATTTTGGGTCTTATGTTACTCATGAAACTAAACATTTTATCTATTTTTATCTTGGTCAAATTGCTGTTTTATTGTTCAAATCTGGGTAAATTTATTTTTTTTTTTATTTAAAAAATTAAAACTCTTTTTTTTAGAAAATTTATTATGTTTATTTCTAACTTTTTATTTATTTCTTTTTTATTTTTTGTTTTTTGTAAATATTAAAGTTACTTTATACTTTGATATTATGCATTTTATAATTATTTAATAATAAATGTTTATATAAAGAAGAAAAGAGTCTTAATAATAATTTTAAAATTTAAAATTTAAATTATAAAAAATCAAGATTTTTTAAATTTAATTATTATTTTTAATAATTTCATATTTATAAGTCTTATGAAAACAAAAAGTTTTAATGAAAATAAATAAAACTTTAAATATTTTAATTAATATAATTTTCTTTTTGCTTCATAAATGAAAAAAAGCAAATCCAAGAACATTTTTTATTATATTATTTTATCTTTAAATAGTTAAAATTTATACATCAATTCAATTAAATAAGTTTTAATAATTTTTTTATAAAAAATACTTATGTAACATTTATAATATATTTTATTGTTTATGATATTAAAAATAAAAATAAATATTGATTGGGGCTTTAGTCTAGCGGTATGATTCTTCTTTAGGGTAGAAGCGGTCCCGGGTTCGATTCCCGGAAGCCCCCGTTTTTTGCAAAAAAAAAACTAATTAACTAATTAAAAAAAAAATAAAAGGAAAACAATAAATTTAAACTTATTATAAAGTATTAAATATTTATATTAAGAAAAAGGATAATAAAGGAATTGATGAAAAATAAAAATAAATATAATCTAAAAAAAACTTAAAAGGATATGACAAATATTTAAAGACATATTTTTTATATTTAAATTGAAATATATTAAAATATTCCTTTCTTAATTGATGAATATTTATTTATATTTAATGAATTAAATGTTATTATATTAAATTATTTTTTTAAGGTAAAATTAAATATTTATTCCAATACTATTATTATATTTATAGAAACATTAATAATTATTTCTTAAGAAAAAAAATATTTGAAAAATTTTAATTAAAGAAAAAAAGAGAAAAACCAATTAAATTTCATAATTATTTTATAAGAAAAATATTGTATATTTTAAGCTAATATATTATCAATAGCTTCTTTAACAAGAGGAACAATAGCTTCATGATTGGCAATAATTTTAACAGTAATAACTCCATTTTTCATAAAAACTTCAATTAAAATAGGAATTCCACCACAAATATTTGCAGAAAAATATGCAGTTGGTGGATTAGCTTTATTTTGTCTTGCAGAAAGAACAATATTATTTTTTTCAAATAATTCTTTAACTCTGTCTTCATTATTTTGATTATTATATACATATTCATTTGAATTGAAAGGATGATCTTTATTACTTTGGAAAAATTGAACAAAAGGATTTCCACTTAATTTAAATCCTTCAATAAACATTGCAATTAAATTAACAGGAATTTTTGTATTAATATTATTTCCCCCATAATTAATCATAGCATCTAACATAAAAGGATAACTAGGTGGTTTCATATCATTATTATTATTATCATTAATAATATTAAAGAATGCACAATTATTATTAATTTGTGATAAATTGTTACCTTGAATGGTAGATAAACCAAATGAATTTTTATTTAACATTAATTGACATTGTTGAACAGGATTTTGACTTTGGAAATATAAACCAAGAGAAACTTGATTATTTGCTCTTTGGAATTGAGAATAAATTGTTATTCCATTTCCAGTATATATATTTTTAATAGGTGTAGTTGGAAATTGTGTATTATTTTGAAATATTGTATTTGGAACATTAGTATTTGACATTCCCATTGAACCAAAATCAAATATTCCCATATTATTATTATTTTGATTATTATTTGAAGTTTGTGGATTTGAACTTGTATTAAATATACTAAATATATCACCCATTGGATTATTATTTTGATTATTATTATTACTTGGTTGATTAACAACATTAGGTTGAATTGGATTAGGATTTGAACTAGTAATAACTTCTTCATCTAAACCTAATAAATCAGCATCCATAACATTTTGTACTTGTTCAACTTCTTTTTTCTTTTCTTTTTTCTTAGTTCTATGCTTTTCTTCTTTTACTTTTTCCTTCTTCTCTTCTTTTTTTTTAGAAGGACTTTCTTCAACTGTTCCTTCTGCAGCAGTATCAAGAATCATATCTTCTTCATTAATCATTTCTTTACCTTTCTTTAAATAAACAGCAGAAACATTAGTCATATTATCAATTAAATCATCGACTGTTTCACTATCAATCATATTATCATCATCACTAAAATCAAAAGGTGGTTTTTCACTTACCATCATATCTTTTGCAATATCAGGATCAGTTTCTAATAATCTCCAATATATATATGCTCTATCTCTTACATCTGGATTTTCTGATTCTTCTGCTCCTTTTTGTAAGCATAATTTAACTATATCTTCACCTTCATCTGGTTTATTTACAAAGTTTTTCACAGCAGCATTTAATATTTGTAATTTTATTTTTGATACTATATCTGCATCACTGAAATTATGTACAAAATGAGATATTATTTCTGTACTTTTTGGAATCATAGTACAAAATTCTCCTACTATATAAAATGCAGCACTTTTTGCATTTGGATCTGTCATTGATTGAATTAAATCAATTGTTATTTTTTTTATTAATTCTAATGCTCTTCCTTTGTATTTTCTCATTAAATCTCTTGCTACTATTATACTTTCTGTTATTGCTTCATCATTATTGTTATCTATTATTTTTCCTAATGAATCTACACATAAATCTACACTTTTCTCATATTTATATCCTATAAAACCAATATATTTAACACTTTTATGAATTAATTCAGGATTTATTTCAGTTAAAGCATAAGAAGTAAATTCTTTTATAATTGCTTCGAAATTTTTATTATCACATAATTTATATAAAATATCAACTTTCTCTAATTTAACATAAATGGGGTCATTATATTGAACAAAGAAAAATTTAAAATCTTTATCAAGTAACATAGGTCTTTTTTGTACAATAGCCCTCAAAGCTCTTAAAAGTACATATTGAATTTCAGGAGAAGCCATCATAACACTCATTAATGAATTGGAAATTTTTTTGCAATAATTTCTAACTTTATCAATATTATCAATATGATCCATAAATTTCAAAATAACTTTAATAGCACTCATAACAACAGAAGGATTAGTATGATTTAATCTAGGAAGAACACCTTCAATAACTTCTTCAGCATGAGAAGGTTTTTTAGGATTATATAATATTAAAGCATCTAAAATAGAAACTTGTCCCCATTCATTAGCTTGTGGAATAGCTTCTAAAATTCTTTTTAAAACTTTACTTTTAATTTGTAATTGATTAACTCCACTTAAAATACTAATTTCATTTAAAGCACTCATAGAATTAGCAATAACAATAGCATTAGAATCTTTTAAGCAATCATGTAAAGTTTGAATAAAACCATTTTCTCTAACTAATTGACTACTAGTCATATATAATTTAGCAACACATAAAGCGGCAGTTTTTCTAACATAAGCATCATTATCTTTAAAACACCAAGTTAATGTTTCACATAAATATGATACTATCATTGGTACTCTTATACAACCCATTGTTCTAATTGCTAATCCTCTTATTAAAGGAGTTTCTCCTTCTTTTGCATCTTGATTAAATGATGCTACTGCCAAAAATGTTAAATCTGGTTTCACTTTTGCATAGTTTATTAAATATAAATATACTAATTTTTTTAATTCTATATTTTTTGTACGTATACATTTTACTACTTGAGGAAATAGCATTGATACATCTTTTCCTATTGTCATTGATGCTATTATTTGCTTCATTGCATCTTTTTGTTTCTCTATTTTCATTGAGTTTAATCCATCTTGAAGTTCTGTTACTTCAGCATTTCTAGAATTTTGAAAATATTTGTTTCCTCCTTGATTTGAATCCTTTTTATGAAAATGCAGCATCATTTTTTTTTTTATATGAATTTTTTTTTAAAATGGATTTAAATATATTCTTTAATTGTTTTTTAATTTATTTAATTTTTTGTTTTATTGAAAAGGAAGATTTTATTTTAATTTTATTTTTTATTTTATTTAATTGTTTTTTTTTTTTAAGTAATTTTGAAAGTTTTAATAGTTAAAAAGATAATTAAAGATTTTATATATTTTTAATTATTCTTTTTTATCAAAATGGTTTAAAATAACATCAAATTGAATTTGGTTGTTATTTGTAATATTATCTTCATAATTTTTTTTTAAATTTTTATTCTTACTTTTACTTCTATTTTTATCATTAAGATAATTTATATTAATGCCATTCATATTAGAAAAAGTAGTAAAAGTTTTATTTCCATTAAAAATATTATTATATTTACTTTGAATAGGATTATAAATAGGAGGAAGAATAAAATCATTTTTTAACTTATTAACTTCATATTGTTGAATATTACTTTGAAAATTATAATTATTTAAATTATTATTCCAAATGTTATTATTTACATTTTGAAAATTTTCAAATAATTTTTTTTCTTTATTACTAGGTCTTCTAATTCTTCCTGATTTAACTCCTCCTTTATTATTTCTATATTTTGAAAGTAAAGATTTAATTTCTTCAAATGATTCATTTTCTTCTTGATTTTTTGTATCTTCATTTTTTCCATTTTTAAATTTAGTTTTACTTAAAGAACGAGATTCTTTACTTGTCTTTTTTCCTGTTTTAAAAATCCTAATATTTTGCTTTTTTCCTTTATCATTTTCTTTATTTTTATTTTGTCTATTTATTAAGTTTTTAAAATTATTTAAATCTTCATATTCATTTTTTTTATTCTTTCTCTCATATAATTTTTTTATTTTCTGCTTTTCTTTATATTTATTTGCTTCATATAAATATAAATTTTCTGGATTTTGATATAATCTTGGAAAAAATTGTTTTTGATAATTATTTTTATTTTTATCATCATTATTATAAAAAATATCAAAATCTGATTTTTTTATTATATTATTATCTTCAATTGTTTCTTTTTCTTCATTTATTTCTTCTTTTTTATATTTATTCAAATCAACTTCTTTATCTTTTATATTTTTTAATTCATTTTCTTTTTTTTTTTTCATATATTCATTTTCAACTTTATCAAAATCATCTTCTTCATCATCTTCCCAATTATTATTTTCATTATTTTTATCATCCATATCATTCATAAAATCTTCTACAACTTTATTCCTTTCATTTATTGTTTGATCATTATTTATTCTTCCTCTATAAAAATCCTGTTTATTTATTGAAAAAAAATTATCCATATTGATTTTAAAAGTTATTTTTTTCTCTTTCAAGAAAATTCTATTTAATTATATTTAATTAAAAAAAGTAAAATAATTAAAATCAAACAAATTTAAATTTAATCAAATAATAAAATAATAATATTCCCAATTAAAACCTATTCATTTTAATCACAAAATTAAAATTTCTAAAAGAAAATTTAAAACAATAATTAAAAAAATCAAATTTTTATTCCAAAACTTTTTTCAAATTCAAAGCAATAAAAATACAAGAAACATTATCAAATGAATCTTTAGCTAAACTACTTTTAATAATCATATTACTACATTCTTTACAAATTAAATTAACATCCAAATTATTTTTTTCATTTAAAACAATTTTAACACATTCAACTAACTCTTCATTACTTAAAACATCAAAAATACCATCACATCCAATAACAATGAAACTAAAATCATCATTTAATTCAATTTCAGTGATGTCAGGAAGAGCACAAACAACATTTTTCATTCCTCCAAATTTTTCATCTTTAGCTTCAATATCACCGAAAGTTCTACTAACAGATAATCTTCCTGGAAGAACTCTCCAAGGAATTTCTATTTCTTGTCCATTTTGAAATAATGGTATAAATGATGCTGTTTGATATATTTTTCCACCTGCTAATTCTATTCTTTTTTTCTCTTCTTCATCTCCTGGTTTATGATCTCTTGTTGAAAATTCTACTTTTGATTTTTTATACACTACACATCGAGAATCACCTACATTTGCTATTATTATTTTATTTCCCTTTATCATTAACATTATTCCACATGAACCACTTCCGTCTTTTATTTCATTTTTTTCATCAACTGCATAATTTTTACAAAAATTATCTTCTGATGTTTCTATTGCTTTTATTATACTCTCTTTTGAAAAGTCATTTATGTATTTATGTAAGTTATCACGTAAATATATTGAACAACCATTTCCACCATGTCCATCATATACTGCAAAGAAATAGAAATTATCATTATTATTTGATAATTTAATTGCTGTTATTGTATCTTCATTATAATCACGAATGTTACCTTGGCTTGTGCAGTATGAATATGCTTTAATAAAATCAGAAGTTGAAAATTCTGATAATTCTGAATATTTACTTTCTTCAAAATGTTGAAAAGTTTGAGTTAATATTTCTGGTGTTACATTCACTGTTTTTGGCTTGAAGAAAGGATATGATGGTCCTGTTCCTGATAAAGATGTTAAGGAACTAAATAAAGAATGAAGCATATTTAATTTTTCTGTCATCATATCTAATTCTTGCATTTGTTCTTGCATTTCTGAACTTGCAGTATTTGTTGTATTTGTTGTATTTGATGATATATTTGATATTTGATTATTTGAATTTTGGGGAATTGCACCATTAATATTTGAATTAATATTATTAATGTTTGAATTTGGAGATGGAGATATATTTAAATTTGTATTGTTTATATTTGATAAATTTGGATTTGATGGGATTAATGTATATGGATGATGTGTTTCAGATGATTCTTTTTTTATTTTATTTAATTTTTTTTGAGGAATTGTTTTTGGATTTGAATTTATTGGTAAAATATTTTTTATTTTATGAATATTAATTGGATTATTGATATTATTTGAGTTAGGAATTGGTTGAATATTATGAATATTATAATTATAATTATGCATATTATGAACATTATGTAAATTATGAATTGGAAAATTTTTAGATTGTTTACTATTATCTGAAATTGGATTAACATTTGGAAAAACATTTTTAATTTTTGGAAAAATTATATCTCTATTTTTCATTTGAGATCTACTTTTTGGTTTTCTTATATTATTCAATGGTTTTATTTTTTGTAAACTATTATTACCTTCTTCTTTTACGTCAATGTCGGTTTCTACTGAGATTTTCGATTTGAGTTTTGATAATTTTAATTCTGGAAGATTTCTCTTTGTAAAGTTATCTGGAAACTTTTGATTGTTAATTATGTTTACTTTTTTAATTGGTTGATATTTGTTTTGCTCATTCTCTAATGATTGATTCCCCATTCGAAGTTCTTTTAATTTTTTTTTAAACATGTTTTTTTTTTATATCTAAAAAATTATTTTTGATTATTTAAATAATAACTATTTATTTTCATTTTTCTTTTAAAATAGTATTTAATTATATAATTTTTATTTCAAAAAATATGAAATTATATTATAATTATTATTTATATCCTTTAATTGGGTTTTCTATTTATGAATGAGAAATTTTATTTACAAAAATTTCTATTTGTTTATATAATTTAATAATTAACTCACTTGTTTTTTGGTTTTCTATTGTATTTAAATCCTCACATGTTTTAATACTTCCTGCAAATTCATTATTTAAAGGACTAATGATTATAATTAATTCATTTTTTAATTTTATTAAATTATAATCAATTTTATATATTAAGGTTTTCATCTCATCTTTTATATTTACATTCTTCCAATAATTTTCTTTATATTCATCCTCTTTTTCTTTTAAATCTTCATATTTTATATAATGAGAAATTAAAGATAAATCTGAAATAATTTTTATAAAAAATTTTTTAAATGAATCATTATGGTTAATTAGTTTTAAATTTAAATTTTTTATTTCATATAAAGTTAATTTAGTTCCATAATCTAAATTTATTTTTAAATAATCAATATATTTATTATTTATTTTATAATTCAAACAAAATTCTATTAATTTTTGAATTAATGAAAATAATTCTGAATATTCTAAATTTTGAATATATTTTCCTATTAAAACATATGGATACAAAAATTTTAAAAGTAATGAATAATACTTTATAGAAATAATTAATTCAAATACTTCTTGGAATGAATTTCCTGGATTAATATCTTTATATAATTTATTATCAAAATTAATGTTATTTACTTTATCATTTAATTCACTATCTAAATCGAAAGGAACAATAATTTCACTTTTTTTATTCCTACTTTCACAATTACAACATGAAATCGTGATACCCATTTTTATTAATCATTATTCAATTGAAAAATAATACCAAAAAAAATTGAATAATATAAAAAAAATAAAAAATTAAAAATCAAACCTTCAAGTAATAAAAAAAAAAAATTAAAAAATTAAAAAATTAAAATATATTAAAATATTAAAAAAAAAAATTAATTTTAAAACCTCCTTATTAAAAAAAAATATATCTTTTAAAAAAAATAAATATCCCATTATAAAAAAATGACAACCCCTACACAAGAACCTCGTCAAAACAATGGTCCAGAGAATGAAGTACGTGTATCAGGAAAGACCAATGTATTTCGTGCAATAAGTCGTATAGAAGAAGCCTTAAAGAAATATGACCACATAGTATTATCAGGAATAAACACAGGAATAAGTAAAGTACTTTTGATAACAGAAATATCAAAAATAAAATTTCCAGGTCTTCACCAATATAACTTAATAGAAACAATAACAATGGAAATGAAAGATGATGAAAAAGACGAAGTTGATTCTCAGAAATT
>JAJJLU010004266.1:0-15720 GCA_023807065.1 Isotricha intestinalis | reverse complement strand
TAGTATTTGAATAAGTATCATTTTTATCTAATTTCATTTTTAAATATTTTGGATTTTTTGGTATTCTATATGAAAAAACATTAGCAATAGCTCTTCTAACTTCCAAATCTTTATTAGTTTTAATTTCATTTAATAAAATTATTTCTCCTAAAGAACCAGAAGTTCTTAAAATAGAAGCAATAAATTCTTTTTTTATTTTGGGTTCATTAAAAAAAGAATCTAATTTTTCTAAAGTATCAGGATCATTAACTAATTCATGCATTCTATTAATTGCGCTTAAAGCAATATTTCTTCTTTGAGCAGAATTAGAATAAACTTCATTTAATAAAGCTCTTATTATTATTAATTTTTGAATATGAGGTGTTTGAATTAAACAATTTAAAATAAAATTTTGATAATCTTGATAATCTTTAGAAGCTAATTCAATTAAAGTTCTTATTCCTTCATATTCCATATTCATTAAACAATTAAAAGTAGCTTTTTGTAAATTAGGGAAATTAAAATCAGTAATAAACATACAAATTAAACCAATATTTTCAATAAGAATATCAATAGGACCATATAAGCAACATATTTCTAAACAAGCAACTAAAAATAATTCTTCTTGTTTTTCATAAGTTTGAAGTAAAGAAACAATATTTTCAATAATTAATCCTTTATGTTCTTCATCAATTTCATTAGAATATTTTTTACATATTAAATATAATGCAACTACTGCACCTAAACGAGCTGATCTTCTTTCATCTGTTGTTAATTGAATTAATTTTTCTATTTTTTCATTTAATGATAATCCCTCAAATACTGCATCTAATAATGTTAATGTTTCATTTAATGATGATAAATATGTTTCATTATTTATTTCTTTTTGAGATGTATTTAAATAATTTTTTTGATTATCTGATTCTGTGTTTAATTCCTTTTGATTATTATTTTTTATTTGATTTATTTCATTTTGATATATCTTTAAATTTGAAGGTGAATTAGGAGAAAATTCTTCATTTGAATCTAAAATTTTTGAAAGAATTTCAGCATTAGAATCTTTATAATTATTTTGTACATAAATATCACTTTTATTATTTGTTTGAAATGCTTTAAGAATATTTTTATTTTTATTTTTAGAATTTTTTTCAAAAAATAATTCATAATTTGCTAAATTTCTTTGTAATTCTTCATCTTTTATTCCTCTTGAATATTTATATAAATTACCTGCATTACTTTTATCTTTATATGTTTGATTTTTTGATTCTTTTACTGGAACTTTCATTTGTCTTTTTGAATTTTGAATTTGTTTTGGAAAATTTTTAAAAGATAAACTTTCTAAAGTTAATCCTGGACTTGGTCTACTTCCTCCTAAACTTGACGATGAAACACTTTTTTCTTTCTTTTGGTACATTTTTAATTATATATTTTATATTTATAAAATAATTATTATGTTCTTATAAAAAATTCTTTAATTTTTTTTATGGAAGAAATTTATAATGTGTTATTTAAATTTATGAGAAATAAAAACTCAAAATATAATGAAAGAAACAGAAAATACAAATATAAATATTTCTAATACTAATATATCACAAAATATTTTCCTTGTGTAAATTAGAAAAGATTTAGTTTCAAACTAATAATATTAATGGTCAAAGTAAAAAACCAATTCTAATAAAATTAGAATATAAAATCTTTCTTAAAAATAAGAATTTTCCTCACAATAAATTAGAAAACAATTTAAAAGGAATTTGTGATAACAATTGAATTAAATTCAAAATAATAATTTGTAAAATAAAGGTTATTATAAAAATAAGAATTAATCTTATAATAATATTACTCAAATTTAATTATTAAATAAATAATATAAGTTCTTTATATAATAACTATAAATTTAATTATCTCCAAATTCAAATTTCAATCAAAATTGACATGTAAAGATTATATAATTAATAATATATATATTTTATAAATTAAAACTAAATGAAAAAGATATTTTTCAATAATTGATTTATATTCAATATTGTATATCTAAATTATTTTACTCATATCTAAATTCATTTGATTGTTGGTTTGAAAATAATTAATTTTATAAATACTTTTATAATATTTTTATAAAATATTACTAATTTCATAAAAGTTTATTTATAATTTATTCAATAACAACTGATAAAAATAATTCTTTCTATAATTTCTTATAAATAAATTTAATACTCTTCTTCAGGTTTTGTAACCGTTCTTTTACATTTAACATTATTTTTTATACCAACTTTATTATCAATAGTAGTCATCATAATTTTAAATTCATTAAAATCAACTTCACCGTCTTTGTTCAAATCAATTTGTTGAATAACTTTTTTCCAAGAATCTTCATCTCCTCCAAATATATTTATAATTTCATGAACACTTAATTTTCCTGAATTATCTTTATCAAAAATTTTAAAAGCTTTTTCTAATCTTTCATCAGTGACAATTTTTTTACTAGAAATCATAGCACTTAAAAATTCATCATAAGAAATTTGACCAGATCCATCTAAATCTAAATTAGAAAATATTCGATCAGCATATTCTTTCCCGTCATTTTCACCATATAATTCAATTAATTTATCTGTAAAAACTCCTCTTGTTAATTGTCCTTTTCCAGAAGTATCTAAACTTTTAAATATTTCTCTTAAATCAGATTCTTCTTTTTGAAGATCAAATTGACTTGAAATAAATTGTAAAACTGCTTTTTTAAATCTATTTTCTTGAACAAATTGTGCCATATGAATAATAGCATTTTTTTGTATATTATTAAAGTTTTTACATTTATTTTTCTCAGTATCTTCTAATATTTTAAACCATTTATGATTTAAACACATTTCAGCAGAAAATCTTTTGCTTGGATTTTTATTTAACATATTTTTAATTAAATCAATAGCATCTTTAGATATATCTTCCCATTCTTCCCCTCCAAAAGAAGGATTTCTTGTTCTGATATTATGATAAATATCTAAATTAGTATTTCCATTAAAAGGAGGGAAACCACATAATAAAATATATAATATAACTCCACATGACCAAACATCACATTTTTCATCATAATTTTCTTTTAATACTTCTGGAGCAATATAATATGAAGTTCCAATAAATTTACTAATTTTTTTTCCTGGAATAAAAGTAGAAGCAGCTCCAAAATCAATTAATTTAATTTGATAATTTCCATCTTTAGGTTCTTCAGTTAACATAATATTTTCAGGTTTTAAATCTCTATGAACAATATGATTAGAATGAAGATAATTAACAGCATTTAATAATTGTTTCATTATTTTTGCAGCACTTAATTCATTAAATGAACCTGAAGAAGTAATAGCTTCAAATAATTCTCCTCCATGTAAAAATTCCATCAGTATATAATATTTACGTGAATCTTCATATATTTCAAATATATTTGTTATATTTGGATGGGAAATTTTACGTAAAATATCTATTTCTATTTTTGAAGTTGTTGTTTTCTTACTTGTTATTTTTAATGCTCTTATTTCATTTAATTGTTTATGACGTACTTTCTTGACTTGACCATATGAACCATGTCCTAAATCTCCTATTATTAAATATTTCTTTGATAATGGTTCTTTAGATATTTTTACTAAATGCTCTTTTGATACATTTATATCTGGATCTTCTATTGACTCAGATAATTTTGATATATTTTTTCTAAAATCATTATTTACTGTTTTTGTATTTTTTATTTGCAATTCAAAACTTTTTTCTTTTTTAAAATCTTCATTTTGTATTATTTCATTTTCTGAAACAATTATTTTGTTCTTTTTCTTTGAATCATCCTTTGATTTTGAAGATAATTTTTCAGGATTTTTTTCTTCTTCTTTTTTACCGTTAATATTTTTATTAATATCTAATTTAAATGAAACTGAATATCTTTCTTTTTTTTTTTTTTTATTTTTTTCTTTTTTCTCTATTTTATTTTTAAAATTATTTTCATTCATTTCTTGAAATTTTTTTAATTCTTCAATAGAAATCATTTTAGAATTTCTATAAGTATTTTTAATAACAGCAGAATTTCGTTCCTTACCTAATAAATTATTAACTTCTTTTAATTTGTTTTGAATTTCTTCAGGTGATTTTCTTAAAAGACTTTTTTTTCTATCTTTACCATCTGGATTAGGAATATCTAAACTATCTTTTAAATTAATATTATTAGTTCCTATTAATTGAGGAGAAGGTTTTTCTTCTTCACTTTCTTTTGATTCACTTTGACTTTCTGTTTTTGAATTTGATTTTTTTTCTTCTTCTTCTTCTTCTTTTATTATTTGCTTTTTTTTTATTCCTTTTAATTCTAATATTTTATTTATATATTTATCAATAGCTTCTTCTTTATTTAATCCTTCAAAATAATTTTCATTATTTATTTCAATATTATTTACATCATTTAAATTTAATTTTATACCATCAAAATCTTCTTTAATTGTTTCTTCACTTTCTTCACTTTTATTATTATTTGAATTAGAATCATCAGACTCTTTTTTTGAACTTTTTTTCTCACTTTCAACAACACTACTATTACTATTATTTTTATCATTTTTTTCTTTATCATCTTTATCATCAAATTTTAAACTTTTATCACTATCAGAAGAAGAATTTTCTTCATCATCATCAGGAATAATATCAGGATTATTTTCGTTACTTTTAGCAAAATCATTTTCTTTAACTTCATTAATATTACTTAATTTATTTTTATCATCAAAATTTTTTTTTGAATCTATTAAAGGAGTTTCTTTACTAAAAGAATCTCTATTATTACTTGAATTTAATCCAACTGCTTTTCCTTTTTTATTATAAATTTGCCAAATTGAATTTGCAGGATCATCAAAACACCAATCAAATTTTAACATACTTTTAGTTAAACCATATTGTGTATTACAATATCCTAATAATTTAATAAATAAACCTCTTAAATAATCATAATCAGGTCTATCTTCAAATCTTAAACTTTTACAATAATTTAAATAATATATTATTTCCTCAGGTAAACCATAACATAATATTTCAGTTGGAATTTGTAATTTTTTTTCCATTATTCTTTGATATTTATCTCCTCCATTTTTTAATCCTTGCCAAGGTAAATTTCCTTTTAAAAAAAATATTAAAACATAACCAATACTTTCTAAATCATCTCTTCTACTTTGTTCAATACCTAAATGAGTATTAATAGAAACATATCTTGCTGTTCCAGTTAATGCTCTTCCTTCTCTATAAGGTATATGTTGATGATTTTTAGGATTTTTATATCTTTTGGATAAACCAAAATCAATTAAAAATATAACATTAGATTTATCCTTAGTTCCAATTAAAAAATTTTCTGGTTTAATATCTCTATGAATATAATGATGTTTATGTAAATTTTCAATTCTATTTAACATTTGTAAACCAAGTAAACAAACTGTACTAATAGTAAATTTATGACATCCACAAAAATTAAATAATTCAATTAAATTAGGTCCTAAAAATTCAATAATTAAATAATAACAATCAACTAATTCTCCCATTCCATAAAAATGAGGAACTCCTTGAACTTCATCTTGTGCTAAAGCTTTAACTCCTGTTATATCTTGTGAAGATATATTTAATATACTTTGATATATTTTTGCCTCTGTTCTTAATTGAGGTGTTTTTTGTGTTTTTTTTATTTCTTTTTTTATTGAAACTTCTATATTATCTCTCATATCATATGATAAATATATTTGACCAAATGCTCCTTTACCTATTAATGTTAACATTACAAAATTTTCTGCTATTAAATCTTTCATTATTAATTGTTCTTTTTTCTCATCTTTTTCTTTTGAACTTTCACTATTTGAACTCCCTGATTCCGACGATGATTTTTTGTGCTTCTTTTTTCTTTTTGGCTCTTCTTTTATTTGTGATAATTCATTTTTCTTTTCTTTATCATTTGGAGTTTCTCCTGTTTCAAAAGGTGTTGACATTATTTTTTTCTTTTTTTTTTTTTTTTTTTGATTTTATTTTAATTTTTAAATTTTTTAAATAATTTATTATTTTTTTTTTTTGGATATTTAAATTTTAACTTATGAAAAATAATATTATAATAAATGTCTGAAGAAGAAAATTATATTTTTTACCCTTCAAATAAGTCATCAAATAAAAATATTGGATTTTCATCTTCTTCAAATTATACTAGAAAAAGAGCGGTTTCATTTACTCCAAACGATTCTAAAATGTCAGTTGAAAAATCTAAATTCGAAATGACGGGATATAAATCAGATAATGAAAAAGAAAATTATTTAGATTTTACTAATTCTGAATCAGATGATTCTTTTACTTTAATTGAGGAAAATAACAAGGAAAATGAAATAGAACATATAGACTTTCATAGAAATGATAGAATTAGTAAAACTCAAACTTTAGCTTTATTCAATAAAAATTATGATATTTTATATAATAAAATAATTGATGCCAAAAATATTAATAATCAAATAGAAATTGAAAAAAAATTTACTAGAAGACCAAATAGAAGTATTTCAGTTAATGTTGAAGAATTAATTCAAAAATTAGACACAAATAAAATTTCAAATTTAAATAATAGTGAAAAAATAAATGATTTTTATGAATATACAGAAATATGTTTTGAACATATTTCTCAATTAGGTAATAAACCTAATTTAACTGATTATCAATATGTTAAATTAAAAATTCCAAATGAGAATAAAAATAAGAAAATTGCCCTTTTAGATTTAGATGAAACTTTAATTCATTGTATTGGAGAAATAAAAAATGAGGAAATTGATAAAAAGAAATGTGATAAAATTATTCCAATTATTTTACCTTCAAAGAAAAAAGTTAAAATAGGAATTAATATAAGACCTCATTTATTTGAAGCTATGGAAATTATTCAAGAAAAATATAATATTGTAATTTTCACTGCAAGTCATTCTTCATATACTGATGCTATTCTTAAAGAAATTGATCCAGAAAATAAATATTTTAAAAATAGATTATATAGAAATAATTGTGTTCCTACTAAAATTGATGGAAAAAATTTTTATGTTAAAGATTTAGATATTTTAAATAAATATTATAATTTAAAAGATATAGTTATTGTTGATAATTCAGTTTTATCTTTTGCTTATCATATTAATAATGGAATACCAATAATTCCATTTTATGATTCAAAAAATGATAATGAATTAATAATTTTGGCTTATTATTTATCTTTAATTTCTGAAGATAATGATTTAAGAAAATCAAACAAAAAGCATTTAAAATTAGAATTATTTTTACAAGAAGCTGAAAAAATTATTCAAGGAGAAGAAATTGATGAAAATATTGATGAAAAAGAAGAAATCACAATCACCGAACATAATACTTATATATTTATGAATGAGGGTAATCATGAAAAAAGAGAACAATTTATAAAATTATTAAATCATTATTATAATGAATATGCTAAATTTGTTATTTAAATATTTTTTTATGTATTATTTAGTTTCTTAATCTAATGTAAAAACTATCATATACAATATAAAATATTTAAAGTGCAACATTTTTGAATTATTATTTAAATTTATGTTTTATTAGTATAAAATTTGATTTAACTCTGTTAATTAGAATTTTAAAATATAATTTTATTTAAATATAACTACTTTAATTGTATATTACTTAAATTTAAATTTTTTTTTTTGAATTACATAATAATTTAAAAACAATTTATATTAATTGAAATGAATAATCAAAATAGTAGATCAAATAAGCTTGATTTGGAAAAATAATAATTATAATAGTATACATTGTTTTATGAAATAAGAAGTGAAATTGATGAATTGATTATCAAAATAATATTCAAACAATGAATGCATCAACATTAGTTAAATATATATATAATTCAACATTTTTAATAAATAAAAATTTTAATGAAGTTAAAAAGAAAAAAAATTAGACTATGAAAAAAAATCAGAATAGATAACGCAAATGTTGCATTTATTGAACAAGAAACAAGAAAATTTATTAAATAAAACGGTACAAAAAGAAAGAAATTTAATACAGTTAAAGTTAAAATTACTGATTATTAATAATTGAAAAAAATTTTGAATATATGATAAATAAATTTAAATTTGAAGGAGGTGAATTTTTAGAAAAAAATAGAAAAGTTCAATTATAATATTAAGACAAAATATAAATTTAAATAATTTTATTTTGATTTAAATAAAAAATATTAATTAAAAGAAAAAGAATTCAAAGAAAAAAAATAGTATTTATTAATTGAACTTTAAGATTTTGAACAATTAAATAATATACTCTAAGAAAAACAAAAAGAATTAAAATTAATAATTAATCAATTAATACATGAAAAAATTCTTATAATAAATTCACAAATTTTAGGCAAATATTTATTTCCAAAATAAAATCAAAAAAATTTAAAAATAAAAAAGCAAAGAAAAAATGTTAATTCAAGAAATGATACTTTAGAAATAAATAAATTAAGTTGTATTAAAAATTATTATTATTTAAATAAAAATATATATAAAATAGTTATCAAATATGAAAAGTTCATATTTCCATATTACATATAATATAAAAGCAAATATAGAAGTTAATCAATCTTTAAAAAAATAATATTTTTTAAGTAAAATCATATATATATTTTTAAATAAACTTATATATTCAAACAGTTCAAAAAAATAATCTTCAAAACCAACAAATAATATTCATAGGTCATGATTTGGAAATAAAAATTTGTATTAAGGAAATTGATTGTTTTCAATTTAAAAGAAAAAAAGCATTATATAATATATAAAACATAAATTTAAGTTTGAGTAAACTATTTATTTTAATAAAAAATCAGCTTAAAATAAATGATATAAATAATATATTATAAATTTAATGTTTTTCAAAATACAAAAAAAAAACAAAAAAAAATAAATGTAGAATTTTATATATATAATTATTTATTATTTCAATAAAAAAAGAATAAAAATTTCATAACTTTAATAGAAATAAACATAAAATATATTGAAAAATATAAAAAAAAAATACAATAAAAATATATAATAAAGGCATAATATATAATAAAATGAACGATTTCCAAATTTTACAAAAATTAGGAGAAGGAGCATATTCAAAAGTATATAAAGTAAAAAGATTAGTAGACAACAATATATATGCTTTAAAAAAGGTAAAATTACTAAATCTTTCAGATAAAGAAAAATCAAACGCATTAAACGAAGTTCGTATATTAGCAAGTGTAAAAAGTAATTATGTAATAAGTTACAAAGAAGCATTTTTTGATGAAAAAGATTCAACATTAGGAATAGTAATGGAATATGCAGATAAAGGTGATTTATATCAGAAAATTGTAGAACATAAGAAAACAGCAAAATTTTTTGAAGAAAGTGATATATGGAGAATATTTATTCAATTAGTAAAGGGTTTAAAAGCATTACATGACTTAAAAATATTACATAGAGATTTAAAAAGTGCAAATGTATTTTTATGTAGTGATGGAACAGCAAAATTAGGTGATTTAAATGTATCTAAAGTAGCAAGAAAAGGTTTAGGATATACACAAACTGGAACTCCATATTATGCAAGTCCTGAAGTTTGGAAAGATCAACCTTATGATAATAAAAGTGATATATGGAGTTTAGGTTGTGTTCTATATGAAATGATCACTTTAAAACCTCCTTTTAGAGCTGAAAATATGGAAGGTCTATTTCATAAAGTTATTAAAGGACAAATTAATAAAATCCCTGATCGATTCTCTGATGATCTTTTCTCTATTGTTAAATTACTTTTACAAGTCAATTCTGATAATAGACCTAGTTGTGACAGAATTTTAAAAAATGTTATTGTTAAAAAAAGAATCGAATATTTTAATTCTTTTAATAGAACTGATGTAGATAATGAAGATCAAAATCTTTTGAGAACTATTAAAATTCCTAAAAATTTACTTTTTTTAAGTGATAAATTACCTAAACCTAATTATGATAAACATATTGAAAATATGAAGAATTCTAATTCAAAAACGAATATTAAGAATTATAGGAGTTATACTAATAAAAAAGAAATAGAAAATAAAATTCCTCCTATTAAAAGAGAGAAAAGTTCTAATGGGAAAATTGAAAAAATTGGAGATAAAAGATTAGAAAAAGATTTAAATGAATTACAATTACAAAGATATGCAAATATGAAAGAAAATGATAATTCGATTAGTAATATTTATTTAAATATTAGAGAAGATTCTTCAAGAGCAAGAAAAGGAAATAATTATAATGGAAGAGGTCAAATAGACATTTCAACTGAATTACCTCAATTAAATAATTATTCTCCAAGGAATAATCAAAGAAAAATAATAAATAAAAAGAATAAAAATCATTTAGATGAACTTTATAAAATTTATGCTCCTTATTTAAAACCAATTATTAAATATAATAAATACAAATATGACAGAAATAAATATAATTATGGTTATAATTATAGTGGAAGAAGAGAAAATGATTTTGAAAATAGGCATAATTATCCAATTTTAGAAATTTCAAATTCAAATATACAAAAAGCTCCTGAAAATAAAGTAATTCCAAAGAAAAGGTTAAGCCCTATAAGAAGGAATGTTATAAATATATTCTAATATGAATTTACATTTTTTTAATTGTATTTTTTATTATAATACACATTTTACATAGTCTTGCAAAAATTTAAATATTCATTTAAATATATTTTTATGAAGTTCAAATAAAATTAAAATACTTTATAATTATTTATAATTAATGCATATATTTACAAATTTGGATTCATCAATTATTTATATTCCTAAAAACAACAAAAAATTGAATTTCTTTTTGTTTTTAGTAAATTATTTGAAGAAGGATATATTCCTTCATGTTGATTTGCATTATCAGTGCTTTTATTTTCATTAACATTATTATTATTGTTATTTATAATAATGTTATTATTATTATTGATATTAATTTGCTCATTCTGAGAATTTAAATTTAATTTTTTTACGTTTGAAAAATTCACTCCTTTTATTATTTGATCAAATGATATTGCCGTTTGAACTTTAAGATCATTAAATTTTTTAAATTTATTTATAATTTCAAATTGAACTGAGTTTTGAATTTTTTCATTTTCTATATTAAATTCTTTTTTATTAGTAACTGTAATTTGATTTATATTTTTTTCATGAGATAAATTTGTTTGATTAATATTTAGAATATTTCTATTATTTTTTGAATTAATAGAATCAATACAATTGTATTTTTTATTTATTTTATTGTTATGATTTGTTTTCAATAAATTATTATCTTCTTCACAATTAATTTGTTCAGTTATTAAACTATTATTTTGGTTAAACATTCCTGTTTCTTTTTTTCCTTCTAAAAAATGTTTAGAATGAACATTTGCTTGAGATTTTTCTTTTTTTATAAAACCTGTTTTAACTTGAAAATGAGGTTGTTTTTTCTTATTAGTATTTTTATGCTCAACAGTAACCTCTTTTTCATCTTCTTTTATTTTTTTCATAAAATCATCATAAAAAGAATTATCTTCATTTTCTTTTAAATAAGGTTTATTTATTTCTTCAATACTTTCAATTGAATAATAAGATTTATTATCATCATTAATATTTATATTATGATTTGTGTGTTTTTTAAAAGATGATTTTTTCTTTGGATTTTGTTTAGTAATTGAATCTGGACTGTGAAATTGTCTTTTATCATTATGATTAATATCTCCAAATACTCTATCTATTTGTTCATTAATATGCATTTAAGATTTTATTATTTAATTGTTATAAAAAATTCTTTATTTGAAATAAATTATTTTTTAAATAATTATTTATTTAAAAACATATCTCATTTAAAAAAAATGGCTATTAAATATAATACATGTTCTTTTTCAGAAAATAAAATTTCCAAGAACATGGATTAAAATATTGTGAAGTTAAAGGAAAAACTCATATGTTTATTTCATAAAATATTCTAGATTATATTGACATGGAAATAAACCATTAACAATAAGATATAGTTTAAAATGGAGAATTCAAATAAAAAAGGGAAAATTGAAGAAATAAAAAAAGTTGTTAGACAAAAAAAAGAAAGACAAGTTAAAGCTATTGTTGGGTTAATTGTTGAAGAAATTAAAAAATTAAAGAAAGTTTTAAAAATCCTAAAGAAGTTTATGGTCAAGATTTAAATGTGCTAAAGAAATTAAAGAAAAAAGAAAAAAATATTTAGAAAAAGTTAAAAAGTTAAGAAGTGATAATAGAACTAGAGATAATTATGGAAAAAATGTAAAAGGCACTAAAGGCCTTTCCAAACATTAATTATTTTATAAGGGATTATTTCACTATATGATTATATAAAAAATAAAGAGATTGAAATTTATTATTTTAATTTAAATTCAATAATTTTTAATTAATAATTATTATTTTATAACTTTGAATTGATAACCAATTTTATAAGGAAAAATAAAAAAAATATTTAATTTTTATTTTAATTATTATAATTAATCTTATCTTTTTGTAATCAAATTGAGTTTATTTTATTATTTGTTATTTTTATCAAATAAAATTTAATGAAAAATAGTTTATGAATCTTTAAGATTTACAAAACATGCAAAATTAATTTTTTATTTTTTTTTGTTTCAGAACACATATAAAATTTTGAATATTTAAAAGAAAGATAAATAATTAAATTTTTAAATTAAAAAAATGTACATTCAGAAAGAATCAGACATTTTAACATTTAACAAACAAAATTTCGTTTCCTTAACAGAAGGTCTATTCTCAAGTAAATATGAAATTAGCAAGAATTTAGGAAAAGGAGCTTATGGAAGAGTATTAGAAGTAAGGAATAAAATAACAGGAGAATTCAGAGCATGTAAACAATTACCAAAAATTAAAATTTCAAATATTGAAAAAATTCAAAGAGAAATATCTATTTTAAAAAAAGTAGACCATCCAAATATCATAAAATTATATGAAGTGTTTGAAGATGATAAATATATTTATTTAATAATGGAACAATGCAAAGGAGGTGAATTATTTGATAAAATAATAAATCATATTCAGAAAAAGAAAATGTTTAGTGAAAAAGAAGCTGCTTCAATTTTTTATCAAGTAATATCATCATTATCATATTGTCATAACAATGGAATTTGTCATAGAGATTTAAAACCTGAAAATATATTATTTTATTATCAAAATGAAGACAATAATAATTCAATTAAAATAATAGATTTTGGTTTAAGTCAATTTTATGATGATAATATAAATAGAATAATGAATACTAAAGTAGGAACATCTTATTATGTTGCTCCTGAAGTTTTAAATGGTAATTATAATGAAAAATGTGATATTTGGTCTGCTGGAGTAATATTATATATTTTATTATCTGGTGACCCTCCTTTTAATGGTTCTAATGATTCAGCAATTTATAAAAAAATTAAAAAAATGGAATTTAATTTTCCTTATGAAAAATGGAATAATATATCTAGTGATGCTATTGATTTAATTAATAAATGTATTTGCCCTGAAGAAAATAGATTAAGTGCTAAAGAAATTTTAAAACATCCTTGGTTTAAAATTCTTGAAGATAATAATGACAATTATAATTTTAATATGGATAAAATAGTTAATTATGTTAAATTAGGTACTTTTCAAAAAATGGTTTTAAATTATATTGCTTCTAGATTAAGTGAAGATGAAATTAAAGATTTAAAAAAATTATTTATATTATTTGATTGTGATAAAGATGGTTCAATTAATAGAAATGATTTTAGAGAAGGATTTAGGAAATTAAATTTAAGTCTTTTAGAATCTGAATTTGAATCCATTTTTTATTCTATGGATACTGATAATAATGGATTGATTGATTTTACTGAATTTTTAGCTCCTTTTATTAATGATAATATTTATTTAAACGAAAAAACTTTAATTGAAGCTTTTATGTTTTTTGATAAAAAAGATACTGGTTTTATTTCAAAAGAACAAATTCAGAATATTTTAAATATTGCTGATGAAAATAAAATTTGCGAATTATTTATAAAATTAGACAATACAAATGATCAAATTAGTTATTATGATTTTTTTGAACTAATGGGATTTATTTGTATGAATTAGAATTAATGTAAATTTATTTTCCTGATATATTATAATATGTATATCTCTTTTTAAAACTTTGAAATTATATATTTTAAATTATATATCCTAAATTATTTTAATTGTTTTTAATTAAAATAAACAATTTTAAAAATTTTTTTTAAAATATTATTATTATCAAATATATCTATATTATTAAAAATATTTTATATTAAATAAATAATAATATAAATAAAATATGATTTTATTCAAGAAAATACACTTAAATATAATATTGTTTTTCCTTTTATGATTTTTTTTTTCCCTTTGATTTAAAATAGAAATAATATTTATTCAAACTTTTCTTTATTAATTTATTACTTAAAATAATTATATTTTGTCATTTATTTACATAAAATAATATCAATTAATTTTTTTCATTTTTTTTCTTTGATTCTTCCTCACTTAAATTATTAATTTTCAATAATATTATTATTATTAGTTTCTTCAATAAATTTCGTATTTACTAATTTATCATGCATAGCAGCAAGTTGATTTCTCATTGAACTTCTAATCCCACTAACAACTTTTTTAACTGAATAAGCTTCAGAAAAAACTTTTGAATTTTTATCAATTAAATTTTTCATTCCTTGAGCTAAATCTAAAACTAATTCATTACTTTTATCAATTAATTTACTAGTTTTATTAAATTGATAAAAAGCATTATTTTTCATTTTATAAGGATCATTTATTTTATTTAAAGAATAATAATCCTCTCCTGCTAAAATATAAATTTTATCATGATCAATATCAACTAAATCATCATTTTTAGGGCATAAATAAACATATCTTTTATCCTGTTTATTATTTTTCAAAGTACTTAATCTTGCAGAATTTCTATTAATTCCAATAGGAACCATATTATTCTTAGAAAAAAATTGAAATAATTCTTTAAATTGTACTTTCTTAGGAAAATCTCGATTACCTAATCTTCCTAATTCATCATTAATATTAAGTAAATAAAGAGTACTTTGTGTAATTTTTTTTTCTTGCATTTTTCTTCTTAAACCAGGAGCAAAATTACTTCCTGCACTTCCCATAATTAATTGTTGTAATATATCAGTAATATATGGATTATAAAAAGCTTGACAAATTAAAGTATCTAACATTGAACTAATATATATTTCACCTAATGCAAAAGGTTCACTTAACCAATAACCTTGTTTTCTCACATTAGAATCATCATTAGTTGCATTTATAAATGAAATAGCATTGACTGAAACTAATTCAGCAATTATTAATGCATTTTTTGTTTCATTTTTAATTGCTTTATATATAAATATTGTATCTGCATCAACCATATCAACTTGATCAACATCTGTTGTTGGTTTTGATAATATTATTACTGCTCTTGCTTTTTTAATTCCTGCTTTATGTAAATCTTTACTTTTAATTGGATTTCCTTGCATAAAATATATATCTGGATAATATTGAATTTCTTTCCATATTTCTGAAGGAATATGCTCATTTTTATCTATTATTAATATTGGATATTGTTGATTTTTCATTGATGATGCTCTTAATGGCATTAATAAATTTTTTAAATTTAATCCTATTCCACATACTATAATATGTCTATCTAATATATCTGG
>JAJJLU010004265.1:0-15757 GCA_023807065.1 Isotricha intestinalis | reverse complement strand
TAATATCTGAAAATCTATTGAATAACTCAAATAATAATTCTTTCATAAATTTAAATGGAATATCTTGTAAAGCTTTTTTAATAGATTCAGAATCAAAAGTGATAAACAATATATTAAACAATAAGAAAAAAATTTCAAATTATTTTTCAAAATACACAAATATAATTACAAATTCCTCAGGAAGGGGGAATAATTGGGCTTTAGGCTATAGTTTACAATATAAAGAATTTAAAACAGAAAATAATATTAATAAAGTATCATATGAATATCTAAGAAAATTTTTAGAAAAATGTGATTTTATTGATAAAATTATTTTCATTCATTCTTTAAATGGAGGAACTGGAAGTGGAGTTGGCTCAAGAATGATTGAAATGATTAAAGAAGAGTATAATAAAATGAGAATAATTTCATGCCCTATATTTGGTTTTGGAATTGAAAATACAAGTTTAAGTCAATTTAATGCTTTTTTTACTCTGGCAACTATTTATGATAAAGTTGATAATATTATTAGATTAGACAATGAAAAAATTTGTAAAGACAAAAATATTTTAAAATCTGATTTAATTGAAGCTTCTTTAGTTGAAGATTATATTATTAAAAGTGATAATCATGATTTTAATTTTGAAAAATATTTTTTTAACAATAAATTTGTTGATGTTGGTTACTTAAATGATGATTATATTATTAATAATGCAAATTTTAATCCCGATAAAATGTTAAATAAAATATTTCATGGAAGAAAAAATGGAATTTTGACTTGTGATTCTATTTATAAAACTAATATGAATAATAATAAAGAATATATTAAATTTAATTCAAATTTGATGAAAGTTATTAACTGCGAATTCAATTCTGTTTTATATGAAACTAAAAAGGATTTAAAAAATAATAAAATGAATATTAACATTTTTTATAAAAGTAATAATATAGATTGGTTAGAAAATCTTTCTAAAATAATTGGTGAAAAATTACAACAAAAGTATATATTATTTCATAAAATAATGAGGCATATTTTTTAATATATTATTCTTAATTATTATATAATTTATAGTATTTATTAGGTTCTAAGGTAAGTTTTAATTTTTTAGAAATTGGAAAAAAATATAAGTTTCTCGTATTCTAATATTTTGAAAAAATTTTTGTTTTATATTCTCAATTTATTAAATAAGGTAAATATAATTATTAATTATTTGAAAAATTGAAATGAAAAAAAAATATCAAAACAATAGTTTGAGTAAATAATAATTTATTTAATACCCTAGAAGTTTAAAATGCAAAATATTTGATTTCAAAAATATACTGAGCATAAAAAGTAAAAATTTTATCTCATTAATTTTTAATATACCAGATTTTCAAAAGAAAACTATAAAAGATTATTATAATAATTCCAAAAAACCTAAATTATTATTGACTGAATGTTTTGTCATTTAAAGAAAAAAAAATTGTTAAAATAAAAAACAAAAAAATAATTTATTATTAAGGAAATTAATTTTACTGATAAATAATAATATTGTATCCCTTTATCTTAAGGAAAAAAAATAATTCAGAAAAAAATATTAATAATAACATTGATTTATTAGAAAATCCAACATTCTAAATAATAATTATAAAGTAAGAGGGAAAAGGGGAAGTAAATATAAAAGGTTTCAAAAGATGAAGATCAATAGCATCTTTTAATCATGATAAATAAGCAAAAAAACTTATTTAGAATTTCAATTTTTTTATTAATAATTTTATGATAAAAAAATTAATAAAAAAGTTAATTTTTAAATCTATATTGAATGTAAATTATAATTATGGAATTTAGAAATTCATTCTTTTTAGAATATTTTTGATATTTGACACCAAAATGTTATATGATATGATAATAATACTGTTTTTGGGGGTTTTTTTAATAAATTTATATATAATTTAATAAAATTTACCGATATTTTATATATATCCCACAAATATTAAATATAATTCATTAAAAAAATCATTTATATCATATTTCATATTGATTTAATTAAAAAATTATATCAATAAAATAATTTTAAGTTATAAATATTTAAACTAAATAAATAATACTTATTAACAATTGATTTATTTCAAAGCTTAAATTTTATTAATTCTAAATTTTATTAAAATAAATTGCATTTCAGGAAAATAGTTTTTTATTTCTTTTTCCCAAAATTATTTAAGGACGTGGGTTTATTCTTTTCTATAAATTACTATTTGAGACATTATTATAAAATATTATTTTTATTTTTTATTTTTCAATTAAATAATTTTTTTTAAACTTTAAATTCCTAAGTTAAATTTCAAATAACTCATTTTACATTTACTATTTAAAATTAGGACTAATAAAAATATTTCATAGAAGTGCCATATTTGTTTTAAAATATTTGTTATAAGAAATTAGTTTTCTTAGAATGAATGTCAGAGATTGATTAATGTTTTATGTACAAAGTTCAATTGAAGTCTTCCAATTATGTTCTTTTGACTCAAATTTTTTATTGGGATTATAGTATTCAAAATATTAATATTATTTGTTATAGATTATATAGATTTAAAAATTTTTTTCTTATTTGTTTCTTTAAAATAAAGTATTATAAAACATAGATAAGGATATTTAAAGTTCTTATTAGATGTCTATGAAGTAAATCCATAGATTTATCAACTATCTATATAATCTATTTCCAAATTTTTAATAGAATTTACAAAATAATCACAATCAAACTGTATATATTAATCACAATTTCTTGTTATTATTCTGAAGAGAACATTTGATTTCATATAATATCGATTGTTTAATTTTTATTTTTTTTCTTTATATGAATTAATAGATTTAAACAATTTTCAGAAAATACTCTTTTAGTAAAATCATTATTAGAATTTGGAAAATAATTATATTTACCATTCATTTGAAACATTTTTTTATATTTTTTGTTTTTTTTTTATTTTCTATTTTTCGAGTATTTGTTTGACTCTGTTTGGATAATAATTATTTGTCTTAATGTTATTTTTATATGGTGAATATATAGAATTCATTTTTTATTAATTTAAAAATTAATATTTTATATATTTATTTTTTATTTTTTATTTTTAGTTTTTAATTTTTTTTCTTTGATCATATCCATATATTTAAAGTAATTATTAGCTTTATCTTCACCGAAATTTTCTATCAAATGTGATTTATATTTATCATTCATCTTTTCTTCGTTTTTCCTTTTTTCTTCTTTTTTTATTTTTTCTTTTTCTATTCTTAATTTTCTTTTTTGTTTTTCTCTTTTCCTTTTATTTTCTAATTTATCTTTTTTTTCTTTGTCATTTTTATCTTTCTCTATATTAACATGAATTGTATGAATATTTTCTTTTTCATTTTTATTATTTTCTTTTTTAATATTATTATCTTCAAATAATTTAAATTCAACATTTTCTTTAGATTGAATAGATTTTTTCCACATATCATAATTAATAATAATTTCTTGATTCATATCATTATTTATTCTGTTAACTTCTTTTTCAATTAATTTTTCTCTTTCTCTTTTTTTAAGCATTTTTTTATTTTTATTTTTATAAATTGGGTTTTCTAAAGAATCACCGAAAACTTGAACTCCTTTTTCTAATATAATTTTATTGTCATTTTCTTTCTTTTTCTTTTTATCTTCAACTTTTAAAGGTTCAACTGAAAAATCTCCTAAATTTAATAAAGGGTCGAATCTTTTTTGAATAATATTTTTAATATTACTTTCTTTTTTTTTATGGTCTAAAAAAGCTGAATTTGGTAAAATATTTGATAAAATAAACAAATTTTTATTTTTTTCTTCTTGAATATTCTCATCTTCTGCTAATATATTCTTATCTTTATAATCATATTCATCTTTATTATTGTTATTTGAATTTTTTATTTTTGAAGATAATTTCTTTAAATCTATATCTCCTTTAAATTTATTATCTAATTTAAAACGAGAATCTGAAGAATAGGTATTTTGAAGATAAAATAAATATTTTCCTTTTTCTCCTAAAAATTGCTTCTTTTTTAAAGCATTATCAAAGTTTTCTGTTAGTTTATTATAATCTTCTTCAGCATCGCAATCCTCAAATATTTTTCTTTTTTGTTTTTTTTCACTTGAATCAGAAGAAGACATTATAATAAAAAACTAAAATATAAATCAATTAAAAAAAAATAAAAAAACATTAATAATAATTTATTTATTCATCATTTTTTCAAGTTTTTCTTTATCACTAATTTTATTTTAGATAACTCTATCATTACCATTCTTATGGTCATATTTATGATTATTGAGATGATTATTTTGATAATTAAAATATTTATAATTCTTCAACTAAAAATGACAATTTAAAACAAAAAAATATCTTTATAATTTTATTAAAAATTTGACAAATATATAAAAAAATATATATTGATAAAGAGGATATAATTAAATAAAGGAAAATTAAATTGAATTGAGGATCTTAAACTTCACAATGTTACTCCCCACAAACTTTCCAATGTATGCCCTTTCCTCTCCCTAAGGCGTATTTTACCACCATCCTGCAGTAAATTCATGAAAAATCTGAAATAATATTATTTATTTTATATGTATATTTATTTTTATTAATTAATAATTAATATTATTTAATTATCTTCTTCATCTTTTTCTTTATTTGATTTTATTTTTTCTTCAAGTTCTGTTATTTTCATTTTTAATCTTTGAATTGGACCTTCAAATCCAGTAAATGATTGAGATTGATGAATTATTTGTTCATTATTACTCCTTATTTTCATTTGATTATTATTTTGATTAGTTGAATTGTTTTTAATTTGATTTTGAAAATTATTTGTTGTGTTATTTGAAAAATTTTTTATTTTTTTTTGAGGTTTATTTATATTTTTTAAATTATTTATTGAATATATCATATCATTATTAAATTGAAACTTATTATCATTTTTATTAGGATTATTTTCATAATTTATATTTGAAACATTTATTATATTATTTTCTTTATTTAGATTAAATTGGTTTTGATTAAAAAAATTTTCTTCGTTATTTTGAAAATTATTTTCTGGGTTTTTTTCAACAAGAAAATTTTCATTATTATTCTCATTTACTCTTTCATAATTATTATTTAATTCATTTTCAACTTTTACTTCTTTAAACCTAACTAAATTTTCATTATTCATTAAATTTGTTAATTGCTTTTTCAAAATTAAATTTTCATATTTTATATCTTCGATATTAAAATTTTGATTTTGATTGTTATTATTTATATTATTATATAATTCATTATTCTGTTTGTCTATAATATTTTTATATTTCATTAATTCTTCAAACATTTCTTGATTATCACCAATAATTTTATTTATAAAAGAATTTAAAGTAGAAATAGCAAAAGAAGAATATTTTTCATTTTTATTTTCTTTATTATCTTCATCAAATTGAATTTTTGCTGAATTTCCACAATTTATTATTTGAGATTTGTTATATAAATCTATATTTTTGTTAAAAAAGTCAAAGAAATCTTTTATAATTTTTCTATCTATATTTCTTTCTTCGTTTATTTTTTTAACTGATAATGAAGATTCTTCGGTTAATTTATTTTTTATCTCTTCTATTTCTTTTATTTTATTCTTTTCATATTCAATTAATTTATTTTTATATTCTATTATTTCATTTTCTAAAAAAGAAATTTTTTCTGATAATTGTGATATTAAATTTTCTCTTTCGTTTAAATTTTCTATTAATTGGTTATTTCTTAATTTATAATTTGTATTTTCTTTTTGTAATCTTAAATTATCATTTTGAAGTTGGACATTAAAACTATTATCATCATTACAATAATTTGAGTTTAAAATTGAAGTCTGAATAGTATTATTATCTTCAATGTTTTGATTATTTTTGTTTACTAATTGCACAACAGAAGCAGATTTATCCTTTAATATTGCTAATTGATTTTTATATTCATTTATTATTTTATCAATTTCGTTTACATATGCTTCATTATTATATATATTATTGTTTTTTTCTTTTGACATATTGTTTAAATAATTTAAATTGTAAATATTTTATTATTTATTTATAAATTTAATTACATATTTTTAATTTAATGTTTTTTTTTGTTAGGAGTTAAATAATTTTTCTATCGAATCTGTATTTCTGCTGTCATTGTTTTTTTCAGTCATTGAAGAATTATTTATTTGATTACTATTTGACTTTTTAACTAGTTCAAAAGTATCATTTAAATTACTAAAACTATTTTTTAATTTGTTTTTATCATTTTTATTATCATTATCTAATTCATCATTACCTAAAAATAATTTTTCAAATTTTTTTGAGGAATTATTCAATTCTTTTTTTTGAACATCTTTTTTATTATCATCAAAAAAAGTATTTAGATTTGGAGTTAATTTATCATTATTGTTGTTTAAATTTTCAAATTCATCATCAAAAAAATTCCAATTATTTTGAGTCTTTATTTTTTTTGTTAAATTTTTATTGTTACTATTCGAAAAACTAAAACTAAATTCATTATTAATATTTTTGTTTTGAATTGGTGAAGGAAAAAAAGGATTTTGTTTATTTGCTCCAGAATCAATCAAATTTGGGAAAAGTGGTTTAATTTCATTAAAATTTGTTTTATTTTGGAATCCTCTTTTAAACTCCTCTTTGTTATGAATATCCTTTAAAGCGTCTTCTAATAATGAAACATATTGTTTTTTCTTAATTAGTGATATTTTATTTTCATTATATAATTTTTCTATCTCTGATATTTTTAAAGAAATATCGTCCATTGTAATACTTTTATTTGATAAAAATTCTTTTAAGTTAATAGAAAAATTTAAATTTGAATTTTTTTCTGGAATGATTCCTAATAAGTTGCTGTTATTTTGTTTTTCTAAATTCTTTGTAATATTTGGAATTTTATCATGGTTTACGTATTTATTTTTTTCTTTCTCAATTCCTAGAATATTTTTTTTATTCTGTAATCTTTTATTCATTTCTTCTTCAATTAGTTTTAATTTTTTTTCTTTTATTTTAACAATTTCTAACTCCTTTTCTAACTCATTTTTTAATTTTTCTATTTTTTTTTTATGTTCTTCAATATCTTTAGATTCTTTATTCAAAAATTCTTTAGTTGATTTATTATTTGTAGTCATCGCTGTTTTTTCTTCAGAAAATTTGTTTTTCTAAATATTTGGCAATATCATTTACAGATTGATAACCTAAGGAATCATGATTAGTTTTATTTTTTTGTTCATTATTGTTATTATTATTATGTGGATTAGAATTAATATTTTTATTATTAATAATATCTAATTTATGAAATTTAATTTGATTATTATTATTACTATTATTATTATTATTATTAATTCCATTCATTATGAGATTATTATTATAATTAATTTTATTAAAAATTGTATGATTTTGTTTGATGATATTATCTAAAATAGTATTTAAATTTGGATTTTCATTTCTCTTATTACTTAACCATGAATAAGGTTTTTTTTCACGTTGAGAATTTAAATCATTGATAAAGTTATCACTGTTAGCTTTAAAATTAGAATCATGATTATTTAAGTAATCAATAATTAATTTATATAACTCAACTAATTGTGTTCCTTTCTTAATTTTATCATTTTGTATTCCTTCATCATAAATAATTATTTTCTTATCTATAATTTTAAATGCAATTTGAATAACAATTTTTTCATCATAAAAAGTATTTCTTTCAATATTTAATCTTTTTCTTGTAATATTTTCATTTTTATTATTATTTTTAGAAATAATTTCATTATGAATATATTTATCTATCTCTTCAGAATCAACAAAACTAAGATTCATTTCCCTGTTAATCCTATTTAACATTCTATTTTCAAATTCTTTATATTTATTAATGAGGATATCTTCTTTATTACATTTAATTTCAAAACCTTTTAAAAAACTTTCATCTGCTTTCTTAAATGCATGATACCTTTCATAAATATATGACATTCCAATATATAAATGAGGGTTTCTAATACAAATATTATTCTGATATAATTTTTCTAAAATTTCATAATCATCTCTACAATTTTCAGCGTTAAAAATTCCAATATGATATATAGTCTTCTTCATTATAATTCTCTTTTTCATTATACATTAGTTTAGTAAAATATTCTAATAAAATTATTATTCTTAAATTTATTTTATTTTCATTTTGAATTAATTGTGAGATAAATTGGATATATTTTCCCCATGCTTTCAATTTTGTTGTTTTATATTGAAAAGGATTTAAAATCATATCATGATATGTTTTTTCATCTTTTAATAATGAATCGATTTTTTCTTTGGAATATATTGAATTTATTGGGGTATATTTATAAAATTGAGAAATATATTTAAAAGTTTTTTCATTTTCAGGATATATTAAATGAGGTAATATTTGAGTGATTTCTTTTTTCATTTTTAATTTTTAAATTTAAATTTTTGATTGAAATATAAATAAATATTTAATTGTCATTTTTTAGAATATTTATTTTACATTTTATTTTTGTTTATTTTATTTTTTAATTAAATTTTTATCACACATAAAAGCCTTAATTTCATAAAAAATATAAAATATATAACATCATAAATTGATTTAAATATTTAATAATACATTATTTATATTAAATTTTATTGCCGTTAAAAATTAATAATTAGGATATTAAATAGAATTTTTTAGATTGGAATAATTTGTAAAATGTGACTCAAATATAAAAATATTGAATCTATAAGCAAATAAATTTTAAAAGTGATGGAAAAACAATTTTTATTATTATATATAATAAAAGTAATACACATTATTATAACCTATAATAGAAAATAAGACATAAAAATAAAGATATTGAAATTTGAATTATCAAGAATAAAAGAATAATTCCTTTTAAAAAATAAGATAAAAATCAATTTGATTTATAACTAGAATATTTAACATATAATTTAATTATTAAGCAATTAAATTTATATTTCCTATTAAATTTATTTTTGGAATTATTTTATAATCATCATGAAAAGTTTTCAATCTTGACAATGATTGAATATTGTATATATGTCATGCTATTAATATTGTTGCTAATAAAATGATATAGACTATAAGATATATATGTTTGTTAGATGATAATTAATATGATATTTTTAGTATTAATTTTGTTTCCTAAAATATATTCAATTTAGCAAATTTTTGTTATAAAACATTCTTATTGCATTCTCTTAATTATCTCAATTATTTTATATATATTACAAATTTAGGAAATCAAAGGAACTCAAGATTAATATTAAAAACAATAGAAGAAATTTTTATCAAATTTTATATCAAAAAAGACTGAATCATTCTAATTAAAATTTGGAAGATAAATTCAATCATAAAAGATCCTTATGATGGATCAAAGAGATAATTTGTTGGAAATAAATATTAAAAAACCTTCATCTAATAATGTAAATCTTTTGAATTCATTAATGTCATTTTATTATTGTTGTCAACAATTATTTATATTTTTCTTTTGATCTCAATGCTCTATCTATAGTTTTATTTTCAATATATTATTCAAATAATTTTAATTATTTTTAAAATAGTTAACTTTATATATTCAATTAATTCATGATTAAAATGCTAGTAAACATATAATAATCTAGATTTTTGAAAATATCCAAACGTTAACATAATTGATTTAACAATAAATTTCTTTGATTTAAAACATTATTTAATACCTATTTAATAAAAATCACTGAAGACTGAAAAATTTCTCCTTTCTTCTTAATTTATTAAAGTGAGATATGCTATAGACAAGTCATAGTTCATTAACTATAATTTCCAAATAACCCCTTATAAATTAAAGCAAAATTGGGAAATAAAACTTAACAAAATATAAATAAAAATATAAAGAAAATATTTATTCAGTAAGTTAATATTTTTATACTAAAATAGAATAAATAATTTTATTCATATAATGACAGGTGAATAGATTTAAATTATAAAATTATTTATTTTTTTTTTTATTTAATATAGAGGTACAATTAAATTAAAAATTATGAAAACTAAATTAAGAGCACCAAAAACATTATGAGTATGAATAGAAGATGAAAGACCAATACAAGTAAATAAACAAGTTTTATCAAGATAATTTTAATACAATTAAAATATTAAATGCATTAGATTCATGTTGTAAAATCATTTAGATTACATGTGATATAATAAATTTTTAAAGAATAAAAGGAATTTATACCAAACAAGAAATATTTTGATTAATTTTAACATATGATAAATATTCAAATGGTATTCATTGTAAATTAGTGAAAATTAACCAAAAAAAAATAATATGTTTTTTAATTCTTAATTTTAAAGTAGTAATATATTGGAATAATATCTTTATAAAACAAGAAGATTCTATAAACGATCAATTATCACTAAAATTATATTTGTAATTATTTTTTTATAAAAATAATTATTATTTTATATTCTATTTTTCTTATTAAGTATTTTTAAATATTTAGTAAATATTTAATTTTTCGTTTAAAAAATATTATTCCTATTTAAATTAATGATTAATATTACAAAAATAATATTGAATGAAAAAACAATGATTAAATTTATTAATTTATAAAATTAAATTAAATATTTAATACTAAATAATTTATATTTATCAATCGAAGCTCTGAATAAATAATCAAATTTATAATAAACATTTTTTTCAATAAATGTCCAAACTCAATTATTGTCCTTATCAATAATATCAATTTATTTAATATGTAATATTTTTTATTAAAATAATAAAATGAAAGAAGAACCAACATCAATATCAGAAAATTCAAAAGATTTTAATATTAAATCAAATAAAGAAAATGAATTTATTATCAAGATTTCATTAAATTATAATTATAATTGTATTGATTTAAATGGAAAATATAAAGATAATAAGTTAATTTGGCATAATTTTTCTTCAAAACAATCAATGGAAGAAATTCAAAGGAATAAATATTTTAGTATGTTTGATAATCTCGAAGAAATTTATGAAGAATTATGCTCTAAGTTAGTTAATTCTAAAATTTTTGAAGAAACAAATAAAATATTATTACATATACCTCTAAATACAAAAATAAAAGAAATTTTTGAATTGAAAGGAAATGAAAAAAATGAAAAAAATGAAAAAGAAAAAATTGAAGAATTATTTTCAATTATTTCAAATTATAATAAAGAAATAGAAGAATTAAAGAAAAATATAAATTATATGAATAAGATAAATGAAAATAAAAATAAAGAAATAGAAGAATTAAAGAAGAATATGAATGATATAAATGAAAATAAAAATAAAGAAATAGAAGAATTTAAGAAAAATTTAAATGAAATAAATGAAAATAAAAATAAAGAAATAGAAGAATATAAGAAAAATATAAATGAAATAAATAATATAAATGAAAATAAAAATAAAGAAATAGAAGAATTAAAAGGAATGATAAAAAGAAATGAAGAAAATATAAAACCTTTAATAGAATATAAAAACAAAAAAAATGAGAATTTAATAATAAATAATTTAGAAAGTATAATAATAAAAGAAAATGAAGAATATAATAAAAGATTAAAGAAATGGATTTGTCCATATAAAAATATAAAAATGAAAGGAGAATTATTATATAGATTATCAAAAGATGGAAAAGAATATGAAACTTTTCATAAAAAATGTGATAATAGAGGAGAAACTTTAATATTAATTAAAATAAATGAAAATTTAATTATTGGAGGTTATACTTCTTTAAATTGGGATTCTTCTTCTAAATGGAAAAAAGATAATAATACTTTTATTTTTTCTTTAACTCATAATAAAAAATATATTAAAAATAATGATAATTCTAATTCTATTTATTGTTTAAATTCTTTTGGTCCTATGTTTGATAATTTAGGATTTGATGAAAATAAAAGTATGAAAGAATTTAAATTTAATCCTCAAAATTCTTTTTTATATTCTTATGAAATATTTCCTGAAACTAAAAATGAAATAGTTTATGAAGTTAAAGAAGTTGAAATTTATTCTTTAATGATTGAAAATAATTATATTATCTCTCAATATAATATTAAATCAGACAAAAAAGGTCAATCGGTGAAAATTATAAATAGTTGTTTTGGTGAAATAAATGAATTATCTTGTGATTTATATTTGAATAATAAAAAATAAATTTGATTTTAATTATCTATTCAGCAAAGAAGGAGAATATACTTTTAAAATCATATTTAAAATATTATTAAAAGATATAAGTGAGATGTTCTATAATTGTTCTTCTTTAAGTTCTTTAAATTTATCTAATTTTAATATTAATAACGTTAATTATATGAATGGTATAAAGATTTTTAATTCAATTTTTTCATTTTAATTTTCTTCTTTTTTTTCTTTTGCTTTTATTTTCTAATTTAAATGAAGGTCCATATCTTAATTTAGAAATTGAAATTAAAAATTTTACTGGATTATAACAAAAAAATAAATTATATAAATAAAAAAGTCCAGTAATAATTAAATAAAACAAAATAAATAAAAAATAAGATTAATAAAATCAAATAAAGAAATCTAAAGGCTAATGAAAACACAAGTAAAAATAAGAAAAACAAAAAAGATGAATAAAATAAATTAAATAAAAAAAATAAAGAAAAAGATGTTGTTTCAATATAAAGAAAAAGTTAAGATTATCTATAAATAAACAAAAAACATTCAGAGAAGATTAAAAGGATATTCTATTAAATAACAATTGTTGAAATGTCTAAACAATAATTCTTTAAATTATAATCACATAAAGAATAAAAAAAATATTTAAAAAAAAATAAAATTGAATAAAAGTTTTTTATTAAAAATTATATAATAAAATATTTCATATAAAGATTCTTCATCTTTTAAAAATACATTAAGTATTTTTATGATAAATTATTTATTTCCATGAGATTATCTTAAATGATATTATGTAGAAGATATTAATATAAATACTTTAATTTAAAAAAAAGATATTTATATTAAAAATATTTATATTAAAACATATAAAGATAAATAAATGAATAAAAATGTTTTTACATAATCAATATAAATTTTACTTTTTATGAATATATATACAAAGTTCTAAATAACAATTATTTATTTTATTTTTATTTATTGAGTAGAAATTCCAGGAATAATGAAATTTCAAAATGATTTGCTCTCTTTTCTTCATCCTTATAATTTATAATTTTCTTTTTTTTAAAAGATTTTTTTCTAGCTTTATGTTTTCTTTAAAATTTTTATATTTCTTTTAATCTAATTTTAATAATTTATTTTGATTATGTGGAACCTTATTTTTTTACGGGGTTTTTCTTGAATTCTTAATAATTAGTTTTTTTTTTCTTTATGAATCAAAAGTTAGCCAAATTTTATTACTTTCTATTCTTTTTTTATTTTGAAAATCTTATGATAAATTTCACAATTTAAATTGAAAAAAACATAATTTGAGAAAATAATTATTTAATATTTACTCAATAATTTGAATAAAACCCAAAAAAAAAATAAACATCCCAAAAAAAAAAAATCTAAATTTCCTATAAATACAAAAATAAAATATTTAAATAGCATAAAAAAACAAAAAAAAATGATAAAAGTAGCAATAAACGGTTTTGGTCGTATAGGTCGTTTAGTATTCCAAGCAATGGTAGAGAAAAATCTATTAGGAACTCAAATCCAAGTAGTAGGTGTAGTAGACGTTTCTACAGATGCATCATATTTTGCATACCAATTGAAATACGATACAGTCCATGGTAAAATGAAAGCAGAAATATCAACAAAGAAAAGTGATCCTTCCCTAAAAGAAGATGATATCCTAGTTGTAAATGGTAATGAAGTGAAATGCATAGGAGCAACAAAAACTTTGCAAGAACTACCTTGGAAAGCATTGGGAGTAGATTATGTAATAGAATCAACTGGTCTTTTCACTAATGAAAAAGCGAAAGGTCACTTAGAAGCAGGAGCTAAAAAAGTTATAATATCAGCACCAGGTAAATCAACTGATCCAAATGTTCCAATTAAAACATTTGTAATGGGTGTTAATGAAGGAGAGTATGATAAAAATACACATCATATTGTTTCCAATGCTTCATGTACAACTAATTGTTTAGCACCTGTTGTTCATGTTCTCTTAAAAGAAGGAATTGGTATTGAAACAGGTTTAATGACTACTATTCATTCATATACTGCTACTCAGAAGACAGTGGATGGACCCTCAAAGAAGGATTGGAGAGGAGGAAGAGCTGCAGCCTGCAATATCATACCTGCAGCCACTGGGGCTGCTAAAGCTGTAGGGGAAGTATTACCACAAGTTAAAGGAAAACTCACTGGAATGGCTTTTCGAGTTCCTACAGCTGATGTATCTGTTGTTGATTTAACTTTCAGAAGTGAGAAAGACACTTCTATTCAAGAAATTGATTCTTTAATGAAAAAAGCTAGTGAAAGTTATTTAAAAGGTGCTTTAGGGTATTGTAATGAAGAATTAGTATCTAGTGATTTTATTCATGATGAAAGAGGAAGTATTTATGATTCTAAAGCTACTTTGCAAAATAATTTACCTGGAGAAAAAAGATTCTTTAAAATTGTCTCCTGGTATGATAATGAATGGGGATATTCAAATAGACTTTTGGATCTTTTGTGTTATATGGCCAAACAATAATTGTTTGCTTTTTGTGTTTTATTTTTTATTTATTTAAAAAAAGAATTTTTAATTTAAAAAAATTTAGTAGGAATTTATATTTGTTTTTTTTAATAAGTTATATTTTTATATGAGCAATAATAATTATATACCATATAATATTAAAAGTATTAATTAGTCTATTTGTTCATTCAATAATAAATTTCATGAATTCAATTCATTTTCTATATCTGTTAATATGTAATATAGTTTCCAATTTTCATATAAATATAATGTCTAATTTAAGGAATTAATGGGATTTTTATTACAAATAAAGCCGTTGTTCCAATGATGAATTATGTAATTTGAATATATCAACAAAAATCTCTTGTTGATTTAATTGATAAATAATAAATATGAAATAGGTTATTTAATTAAAAAAAAAGTTTAGTGACTAGAATTAAAATATATTTTGAAAAAGAATAAAGAGAATGAAAAGTTATTTCCAAATTAAGCATATAGAAAATTATATATGAATAGATAAATGTGAAAAAATAATTAATAAATAAAACTTTATAATAATGAATTGGAAATTAAATATAATTTTGATTTCACTTAATTTAATGAATTAATTTAAAAATATTTTATTATTTGTTTTATAATAAATAAAAATAAAAATCGATGATAATGTTTTATTAAATTCATTTTACAAAATATTATCATTTTTTATTATTTTTGAAATATTTCAATTACTTTAATTTATTCCAATTAAAATTTTTTTAATTTCCAATGATTAATGTTATATATATAAATTAAAAAATCATTTTCATTTTTTTTTAAAAAATCAATTCAAAAGTATGAAAATGAATTCTTTAAATTAAATAATAAAGAAAATAAATTAAATTTATAAAATATTGGATTTAATTTTTATTTTCAATCATTAATATTTTAAGATACTTTTTATTCAAATGAAATAAAATGGATATAAATGAATATTTAAATTATTATTTTTGAAAATAATTTATTTTAAATTGCAAATATTTATGAAGGAAAAAAAATGCTTTATAACAGTCGTGTCCTAAAAGAAATATTCAGAGACAAAATATCAGAAGTAAAAATGAAAAATT
>JAJJLU010004264.1:0-15759 GCA_023807065.1 Isotricha intestinalis | reverse complement strand
AAAAAAAACTTTAAAAATGTTTTAAAAAAATAATGATTATGGGATAAATGGAAATAAATTAAAATATATGAATTATAAAAGATACAATAAACTAAAATTCAAATTTAATTAAAAAATATATGTAAGTCATTGAACAATGGAAAAAAAATAATGATATCTAAATAATACCTGGGCTTTGAAGGTGCTGTTGAGAAAGGCTCACATGAGGAGGTGCAGAAAGCCGCTGCTACTCATTATTTTATTAAATATAAATAAGTAACTTATCTAAATTTAAATAATCAAGAAGGAAACTTCAAAATTTTTTTTGTTCCCAAAATTTTCATGAATGAATTTATATTAAAAATTAGTTCATTATATTAATATTATGATTTTATATTTTATTTTTCTTTGTAAACAAAATATTAATTATTTTATAATTTGAATAATTGCTAATTTATAATAAACATTAATAATATTTTTTTAATTATCTTTTAGTACTTTAATTTTTAAAAATAATAAGATTTCAATTATTAATTTGAGGTAAATGATATATCTATTATTGAAAATAATGATATAAATTAATATTTTTATATTAAGGAGAAAAATGGCTAATATAAATAAATATATTCTATTTTAAATTATTATTTAAATAATTTAAAAAAAATTAATTATATAAAAATGAATGATTGGGATAGAATACGTCAAGAACAAAAATATAAACAAAAATTATTAAACACAAAATCCACTCTTCCAAAAATAACTTTTTCAAATAATTCATCAGCAAAAAAAAAAAAATTGGAATCAATGGCAAAAAATTTAAATTTGTTTTTACCTCAAAATAAAAACAGTAACCGTCAAAATCAAATTCAAAATGAAAAACCAAATCAATTTCAAAAACAAAATCAATTAAAACATACATTAAATGAATTTGGTTTATCACAATATTTAAGAAAAATTTATGAATTAGGATATGATGATAATAATTATTTAAAAATTGGGTTATTATCAAGAAGAGAGTTTGAAGATTTTGTAAGAAACATTCATTTGTATCCAGGTCAAATGGTAAAAATGGAAAGTTTTTATATTTATTTAAAACAAATAAATTTAAATAAGCAAAATTATTTAAGTAATAATTATGTTAATAAGCCTAAATCTTCAAGAGGAATTAAGAGAGTTGCTAATCAGAGTAATATCAATTTTAATAATTTAAATAGACCTAATACAACTAATATTATTTTTAATAATAAAAATAAATCTGTAAATTCTCAAAGAAATTATAATATTTATAATACTAATAATAATAAAATTGTTAATTCCTTTGCTAATGGGGATTTTGGGATAAATTATTATTTAAATGATAATAATACAATTAAAACTAATAGTCATTTTTATAATAATTCCGAAGGTAATCATAATAATAATTATGTTAATAAATTTAATACACAATTTTATGAAAATATGAAATTAAAAAATATTAATACTAATTTAAATAATAACAATATTAAAAATGAAGAAGAAATTGAAGAAAAAATGTCTAATGACATTGATAATATGTTAAAATATTATATGGTACAATTAAATGAAAAATTAGATGATTCTTATCATTCAATTGAAGATTCTACATTAAGTCATATTAATATCACTTCTAGTTTAAATAATATTGATTTAAGTAAATTTGAAAATTTAAATAATAAAAAAATTTCATCTAATAATACAAATAACTCATCTAATACAACAACAACAAATAACACTAATACATTTATGGGTAAAAAATCAATACCAAATAAATTACCTATTATCAAAAAAAATATAGATAATAATAATTCTAATGAAAAAGATCATAATAATAATAATAATAATAATAATGATTTGATTATAAAAAATAAAGAAAATAAAAGGCAAAAAATAGAATTAAAACCAATTGAAAAAAAAGATAGTAAAACAATAAAAAATGAAGAAGAAAAAGAAACAATCAAAAAAGAAGAAGAAAAACAATATCCTAAAATAAAAATAAAAGAAAAAGAAGAAAAAAAAGAAGAAAAAGAAGAAAAAGAAGAAAAAGAAGAAAAGCCTAAAGAAGAAAAATTAATAGAAAAAACTTTAGAAAAAGAAGAAGAGATAATAGAGGAAAAAATTGATGAAAAATTGGAAAATCCTCAAAATAACAATATAAGCAATAATAATAATATTAATAATAATAAAAATAACACTTCAAATAATAATAATGAAGAAAATCAAAATGAAATAAATAAAGAAATAAATTATGAAGATGAATATGAAATAGAAGAAAATATAGATAAAAAAAATATTCAAACATCTCAACCAAGATATGCTTTAAGTGAGAATTATCCTAAAGAAATTCAAAATAATAATATTAAAACAGAAGAAAGATATACAAAAGAACAGCAAATATATGATAATATAAGATTAATAAAAAGTTCTGAAGGAGATTATATTCATCAAAATATGGAACAATTTGATATTGAATATATGTGTAGATGTCTTGGTTTAGCAATTATGAAACATTTAGAAAATGGAAAAGGTAAACAACATATAAGTGATTTAATGAATAATAATGAAAGTTTTTCTTTTTTTAATTCTTTATATAATTCAAATATGGAATTTTTATTTAACTTTTTTGATAAAAATAAAAATTTTGAGGAAGAAATTAGTAATTTGGATAAATTAGAAAATAAATTGAATGAAAATAAAAATAATGAAAATCTGTTTAAAGATGATAAACCTATTTCTTATGTTCATCATTTTAAAAATAAAATTGATGATGAATTTATTAAAGAAAGCAATAATAAAAAATTACATGGAATTCAAGAAATTGAAAAAGATATTAAATTTATAGATGAATTTTTTTCAGTAGGAAGAAAACAAATTAAAAATTATCAAAATATTTCAGAAAAAAGTAAAAATGTTTTAATAAAAGATTTAAGTTATATTGGTGAAGTTGATAGTGAATTAATTACTTCTAGAATAAATGCTTCTAATATTAATAATAAAAGTAAAATAGAAGAAAATAAAAATGAAGAAAATAAAAATGAGGATAATAATAATGAAAAAAATCAAAATGATGAAAGTAAATATGATGATTATGAATTTATGGATGATGAAGAAATAGATGATAAAATTCATAAGAGACTACAAGATCCAGATGAAAAAAATGAAAAAGATGACAAAGATAATCAAACAATTGAAAACAATGAAAATAATGAAAAAAAAGAAGAAAATAATAATAATAAATCAGAAGAAAAAGAAAATAATAATAATGATAAAATCGAAGAAAAAGAAAATAATGATAATAAATCAGAAGAAAAAGAAAATAATAATAATAACAAAATAGAAGATAATGAAATAAAAGAAGAAGAAAATAAAAATGATGGAATAAAAGAAGAAGAAAATAATAATGAAGAAAAACAAGAAGAAAAAGAAGAAAATAAAAATAAAGAAGAAAAAGATGAATTAAATGAAGAAGAAACAAACAATAAAGAAGAAAAAGATGCATTTAATGAAGAAGAAAAAAAAGAAGAAAATAAAAATAACGAAGAAAAAGATGAATTTAACGAAGAAGAAAAAAAAGAAGAAAACAAAAATAACGAAGAAAAAATTTCAGAAAAAAAAATAGAAAATCCAAATGAAAAAATAGAAGAGAAATATTCCTGTATAACAAATATAAAAGAAACTAATAATAAGAATGATCAAATAATAGAAGAAATAGAAAATCCTTTATTAGAAAAAGAAAAATTTGAAAGTGGAACAATGGAATCAGATTATATAATAGATGCTACAACAATAGAAAAATTAAAATCATATTTAATAAAACAAATAGAAATATTTGATGATGATTATAATTATACATCAGAACATATTCCAACAAGAAAATATGTTCCTCCTCCTGATCCTCAAACTATATTTGAGTTTTGTGCAAATATTATGATTTTAACAAAAATGGAAAAAGAAGTTATTATTATTTCACTTATTTATTTAGAAAGATTTATTTTTAACACTGGATTATTATTAACTTCTAGAAATTGGAGAAGATTATCTTTTATTATTATGGTTATTGCTAGTAAAATTTGGGATGATGATTCTTTTGAAAATAATCATTTTGCTCAAGTTTTTACTCATTTAAAAATTGGAGAAATAAATTTAATGGAAAGAACTTTTTTGGAATTGATTAATTATAAAACTTATATTAAATGCTCTGAGTATTTTAAATATTTTTTTATTATTAAAAGTATTGCTCTTAAATATAATTATAATGGAAATATGTTAGTTCCTATTTCTGTTGAAAAAATGATGAAAATACAAGAATATGCATATATTATGCAAAAAAAAATGAAAAAAAAATATTCTTTGAATAATTCTGCACAATTTTAGACTTTTTATTATATATTTTTTTATTTTATTTCGAATTTTTTTGTGTTTTTTTTTTATTTCTTTTTCATATAATTCATCTATATTTTTATTTTGAGAGATTATATTAACTTTTTTTTTAATTTATTCATATTTAATTCAAATTATTAAATTTAAGTAAAATGAACTATAATAAAAAAATCAGAAATAAATTCTATGGTATTTAATTAGGTTATATAAAATAATATATCTCTTTTATTTTTTTTTTAAATTTTGAGATATTTAAAGAGATAATAAAGAAAAGTATAAAAGTTGATTTACTCTAATAAATAACTTATTTGTTTGGGAAATCTTTTTCAAAGATAATTTTTTTTTTGAAAAATCTTATAAAATTAAAAAATGGAAGAGACCTCTTCACCGCCGACTTCGGAAAAGGAAGCAATGAATTTAGAAGAAGATTTTACATTAACTTCAGAATCTTCATCTCAATATAAAATGAAATTAATTTATAATAATTCAAAAATGGTTATTTTGTGGAAAAATTAAATGAATTCCCTGTGTTGAATTATGAATTAGAAACTACTTTAAAAGAATTACAAAATAAAGAAGATAATTTAATTTTATTTAATTCTACAAAAAAATTAGTTAGAGGAATTAAAACTTGTTTTGAAACTAAAAAATATAAATATTCAGGAAGTGATAGTATGTTTGTTTTTATCTCTTGAGAATGATTTTTTTGAAAATAAAATTGCAAATATTGAAATTCCTTTAAAAGAACAAGATTTAAAAGTTCAAGTGAATTATTTAATTCAAGTATATCAAATTTAAAAAAAGAAATCAATGAATTAAAACAAAATCCCCTTCAGAATAATATTAATAATATTGAGTTAAAAAAAAAAACATCAATAAATTCAATTACTAATTCAGCTTTCTTAGATGATAATGATAAATTATTATTAAGTGAGTGGATTGACCCTCACAAAATTATTAGATTTTCTTTATTATTTAGTACTAATATAGATGGAACTAGTTCATCATCAACTTTCCATTATTATTGTGATGGAGCATTCCCAACAATAACAGTAGTATATGATACAAGTGGAAGAAAATTTGGAGGTTATACAACTCAATCATGGGCAGAATCAAAAGCAAGTTCATCTGGTTGTAGAGATGAATTTGCTTTTATATTTAATTTATCAGACAAAGTCAAATATGGATTAAAAAATAAATTTAACACAAGTGCTATATGTAGAAATAATTCTTATGGTCCGGTTTTTGGAAGTGGATACGATTTGTGTATTGCTAATGGTTGTACTGGAAATACAAGTAGTTACACAGCTAGAAATTCTTATGATACGGGAAATTATAATATTTTAGGAGGCTCTTCTTCTATAAGTTTTCAAGTTAGTTACTATGAAGTTTATAAAGTCATTTTTGAATAAATATTTATAACAATTTTAAGTTTAAAATATTATGTCCGCTTCCAAAAATTTTAAATAAATAATATATGTATTTAAAATAATATAATATAAAAAAAAAAAAATGATGAAAAAGAAAAAAAAGAAGATTTAAGTTAAAAATATAATTTAAAAATTTTTCCCAAAAGAAAGATGAAAAATTATATTCAACATTTAAATAATTTAATAATGTTTAATTAATAAAATATAATCATCATTTTCAATTAAATATATTAATAAATAAAAATGGAAAAACTCATTTAAACAAATTATAATCAAAAAAATTGTTAAAAATTAATAAAATTATTTAATAATGAAACATAAAATTAATAATAAAATAATAAAAAACAACATTAATAAAAATTCTTTTCAACAAAACTCAATTTTATGTGGAAGAATAAATAATAAATATTTTTTAAAAAATATTATTAATTATTCTGGAAATTTAAAAAATGCACTTATTTAACATATTATAAATATTAAATAAATAATAAGAGATTATATTTAATTCATTAATTTCATTGTCTTCTAAATTATTATAATAATAAAAAAAATCTCCTTCTATTTTAAAAGAAGAAGTTTATTTTCCGGTTTTTAATTTAAAAAAGTAGATGAAAAAAATGAATTTATTTATATTTATTTATATTTAATTATAAAATAATGTTATAAGTAATATTTTATAAATTAGAAAACAAAAAAATAAATTCAATATAATTTAGATTTTTATTTTATTAATATATTTTTATTACTAAATTTAAATAATTATATAAAAATGTTGATGAAATAGAATAAAATATTTTTGAAAAAAATATGTACAAAAATCTAATAAAGCTCAATAAAAAGTTTTTAGTCGGATATTTTCATTAAAAAAATTTTTTATTAAAAAGTTTTCTGGATAGAGTATTCAGTTAATTATATATACTACATATTTTTGAATATTTGACAAAAATAATTCAATATTAAAATATTATAAGAAAAAAAATTATCTAACTTCATATGAGTTTTATTTGCACAGATAATTTTTTTTAAAATCAAAAATTTATAAATGTATTTAAATGAGTATAAGTGTTAAACAAAAATATTAATAATTTTAAAAAAATATTATCTTTTTTGTTTGAAGAAAGAATCTGAATATTTATTCATATATAAAAATTTTATTTAAATTTATAAATAAAAATGAAATTTTTATTCATTTCATTTTTTATATTATATCCTCAAGTTTTTTCAGTAAGTAATCCAATCGAAATAGGATGTTCATATCCAAAAGCAATAGAGTATAATTCAAACTCATATGCTTTTTGTAAAGACTATGACTATGTCTCAAATTATGATAACTCAAATGGACTTCAAACCACCCTAATTCTTCATCATTCTCAAAATCATGCAACTGAATTAGGAGTAGTAATAGTCTATCCAGGTTCAGGACCTTCATATGTAATCAAAACATATATAAATTCTTCCCCTCTATCTTTACAATTTCAGTCAAAGATTCTTGATTCTACCTATTCACCCTTAAATTCACATTCTTATTTAGAAAATACTTATGTGTGTTTATTTACTTTAACTGTATCCTCTCTCAATAGAGCTTATGCTGCTTGGATTGATTCTTCAAAAAATTTAAATCTCCTATATTTTTCAGCTCCAGGAATTGAAGGAATTTCCAAAAGAATTGAAAGAATAGTTAATTCAAAGAGTATAGATTGTAAAGGATTTTCAAATTATGCTCAATTCGTATGTGTTTATAAATCTAATATTTACACAGAAAATGGATGTATAATAGATATTTATAATAGTGCTTTAAATTCACTTTCAAATAATAATTTAAGAGAATATGGTTGTGATTCTACTTCAATTGCTCAGAAAATATTAGATATAAATCAAAATACTTTTTTCGTATGTTATACGAAAAATAATGGATATGTTGATTGTTTAATTGCTACTCAAAAAACAAATACTGCTTATGGAAGTAAATCAGGAGAGAACATATTAAAAGAATGTGATACTGATTCAGATTATACAAAATTTGAAGTAGGAAAAATAGGAATTTACTTTTTTGTTTTATGTACAATCAATAATTTCATGAAATATAGAAGATTTAAATCTGATTTATCTACTTATGGTGAACAAATAGATTTATCTTCATCTCATTCTCCTTTAGCCCCAAGTTCAGTGTATTTAAATCAATATATTACTTTATTAAGTTATTCTAATTCAAATGATCTAGGAAAAGGATATTATAGAGCATTTGTCACTCCAATTTGTAATAGTGGTATATCATTTTCAGGATATATTAATGGGGAAGTTACTATTAATCTTGATAGTAATATTGATAATAAAAAATTTGATGATAAGAAACTGAAATTTTCTCAATTACCTATAAGAGGAAATTTTAAATATACTAATACTTATGGTAATCTAGTAAATGTTAATGTTAATATAAAATATGATTCTAATACTAATTTTATATACACTGCCCCTCCTACTGCTGGACATTATAAATTTACATATTATGGTACAAATGATGAAGAAATATTAAGTAATATTTGTGAGGCAACAATAATAATATTATCTTGTTATAGAAGTTGTTATACCTGTGACCAATTATCATCATCTTTTAGTGATCAAAGATGTTTATTATGTTTAACTGATTCAGAATATTATCCTAAATTTGATAATATTCATTCAACAATACCACAAAACAATTGTTATAATTCAAGAACAATTGATTCAAATTATTATTTAGATAAAACAACAAATCCATATTCATGGAAATTATGCCATCCATCTTGTGGAACATGTAATGGAGGTACTTTAAATGATTGTTTAACATGTGCTTCGGGTTATTTTTGGGAAAGTATTATTAATAAAATATGTGTTATACCATCAGGTAATAATTATGGTGATACAACTACTGGTTATATTAGACCATGTTATAGCACTTGTGATAGTTGTTCAATTGGAGGAAGTGATACAAATCATAATTGCAACAATTGCAAAGTAAATTTTTATAAAGCTAGTGATTTAGGAAATAATTGTTATGATTCTTTAAATGGTTATTATCTTCCTGCTTCTCCTACACCTTCTTCTATTTGGGAAAAATGCTCTAATAATTGTGAAACTTGTAATGATGCAGGTGATGATAAATGTAATTCATGTGCTTCTGGTTATTATTTTAGAATTCCTTTAGGTAGTACAACTCAAGAAACAACTCCTACTAAGTGTTATAATCAAGATACTATACCTAATGGATATTATTTAGATAGTAATGCTAATTTATTTACACCATGTTTTGAAACTTGTGAAACTTGTTCACAAGGAAAGATTGGAGATAATCATAATTGTTTAACTTGTAAATCTCCTTATATATATAAATATGGTGTTAATTGTGTAGATCAGTGTCCTTCTCCAACATATGGTTTCCATTCAAAATGTATTGCTTCATGTCCTATATATACAGTTCCTTATAATCAAGAATGTGTAAAATGTAGAGAAAAAAATCCATCCACTCCTTATATATATAAAGGAGAATGTAAAGCAACAATTCAAACCAGAACTTTTGTTGCAAATTATATTTATGGAATTTTAGATGATTGTTATATTAGTTGTAGTCGTTGTGATATAGGAGGAGATAAATTAAAAATGAATTGTCTACAATGTGATACTGATTATTATAGATTAGAAGATAATATATATCAATGCCATCAATCATCAGAAATAGTAGAAGGATATGTTATTGATAGTGTAACTTCACCAAGTTTATTTATAGCTTGTTTTAAAACTTGTAAAAGTTGTACAGAAAAAGGAAATAAACTAGATCATAAATGTACATCATGTAAATCAGGATATGAATTTGATCCATATAATTCTAATAATTGTATAAATCATTGTTCAAATTATTGGTATCAAGATATTGAAAATGATTCACATATATGTGTAGATTTATGTCCTTCTGATTATCCTTATTTAGTTATTAATACAAATGAATGTGTAAAAACATGTTCTAGTGCATTCAACAGTGCTCCTATAACTTATTATACTTATGAAAAAGAATGTTTGAAAGAATGTCCTGAAAATTCAATCAAAGATATTTTACAAAATAAATGTCATAGTTTAAGTGATTTATATGATTTTTATAGTACTTTAGGCAATTATCTTTCCACTAATAGATTTCCTGTAAATAAATATATTTATGGAGAAAGAACTTATTTTCATTTATGTAATACTACAGATGCTGGTATAGAAGATTGTGATAAAACGGCTTATGATTTAGGAATTGGGTTTTTAGATAATTTAAATGATTGTTTTGAAATTTTAAAAAAAATTTATTCATTAAATAATAATACTTATTTCTATATTGGATTATTTGAATTTGATAGAGATGATACAACTGCTCCTCAATTTGATTATATTATTTTTAATCAATATGGAGTTCAATTAGATAATTCTTATTGTACGAATGTTAATATTACTATTTCTAAATATTTTAAAAGAAATAATCAAGAATCTATTTCATTAGCTGTTTATATATATACTAAATATAATTATGATATTGTCAATTACATTCCTGGAAATAAATTTTTTCTGATATTTGTTCTACTTTTTCAGATAATGGATATGATATTTTATTAAATGACAGATATAAATATTTTTATTTAGAAAATAAATATTATTTTTGTGAAAATGATTGTACTGAAATTATAATTGATATTTCAAAATATAGAGTTAATTGTACATGTCCTGGAAGAAAAACATTTATAGGATATAATCAAAAAGATTTTGAAAAATATTCAAAAAAAGAACAAATTTATCATGATAAATATTTTCAATTTGTTAAATGTTATAATTTAGTATTTTCTAAAGATTCACTCAAAAAAAATATAGGAAATTATGTTTTATCAATTTTCTTTATAACTCAAATTACTACATGTATAATATTTCATCTTAAGGGAAAAAAACCTTTTTTCTCATATTTATATAAAAGTAATATTATAGAAACTATAAATTCTGAAAAATTTGTAAATAATCCTCCAAAAAAAATAGATCAAATTTTACAACAAATTAAAAACGAAGAAGATGAAAAAAACAATATTCCAAATGATAAAGCTGGTGAAAAATATGCTAAAAAATTTATATTAAACCAAAATTATTTAGATGATATGTATGGAACAGATAGTTTTAAATTGAATTATTACTATGGAAATAATTATCCTGATAATAATGATATAAATAATAATTCTCCTTCTAAATATTCTTCTCCTAAGAAATTTTCTCCTTCTCCTTTAAGAAATTCTGATAATATGGATTATTCTTTAGATTTAAAGAATAAAAAAGAATTATTAAAAAACAAAATTAAAGAAGAAGAAGAAATAAAAAGAAAAGCTTTAGAATTAGAAGAAGTAGAAAAATTAGAAAGATTTAATGAAGAAATAGAAAAATATTTAAAATATACATATAGTGAATTATATTGGTTTGTTATAAAAAAAAAACATAAATTTATTTCATTATTTTTCAGAAAAGATATTTATGAAATTTTTACTTATAAATTATCATTTTTAATTCTTACTCTATCATTTGATTTTTTCTTTTGTTGTTTATATAGTTTTAATTTTTATTTAAGAAAATTATATCATATGAAAAAACATATTCATTTTGGTTATGAATTTGTTATTGGATTTTTAGCTACTATTTCAACATATATTATAATGAAAATTTTTGAATATTTTATGGAATATAGAACTGAATTTAGAAGATATGAAATTAATAATGAAAGAGAAAATGATAAAAAACATTCATTTCAACAATTAAATCGTATGATTAGTAAATTAAAAATTAAATTTATTGTTTATTTTATTTTTTGCTTTATTTTAAATATTTTTATTTGGTATTTTGTTTGTGCTTATTTTGAAGCTCATAGTAACAGTTTAAGAAGTTTTGCTATTTCTATTGTTTTTGATTTTATTCTTTCTTTTACTTTTCCTTTTCTTTATTATGCTTTTGCTGTTTATTTACAATATAATGCTATGTTAAATATTAAATATGGACAATATAATTGTTCTATGTTCTTTTTAAAATTTTAATATAATTAGTTATTTTATAATTTATTTATTGTGTGTAGTTTAATTAAATTTTTCGAATTTTGAAATTTTAAAAAATTTTTTATCCATTAATTATACAAATTTTCAACAAGTAAAAATATTTACCATTAAATTTTTAAATGATTTTAATCTAAATTATTCAACAAAAACTCACTTATCAATTATAATTTAAAATTATATTCTTTTTAATAAAAAAAGATTAAGATATCTTCATTAATTTTTTGATTAAATCAAAATGTAAATAAATCACTTCTACTTAATAATTTTAATCGAGGAATTTTTTATGAATAATATTTTCATTTAATCAAACAACCATTTTCTTAATATATTTTCTATAGATTTGAATATTCTAATTAGATAAAAAATAAATTAATTTAGCCTTTTTTAAAAAATTATATTATATTATTAATATTATTTATAATTTATTGAAGAAAATTATATATAAAATATTATTTGAAAATTGTTTTTAAGAATTTGAGAAATCTTTCTTTATATTCTAAAGGAGGTTTTACACTAGCTTCTCCACTTTGAGTAAAAGCTTTAATTAAATGTTCCATTTTTTTTTTATTGTTATATGGAGTTAAAATATCAATAATTCCAAAATAATAAATTAATTTTTCATTATTCGATAAAAATCCATATTCTTCTTTTAATTTTTTAAAATTTGAATTTTTTCCAATTCCAATAAAAAATGAATAATTTGATATATTATTTTCATATAAAAATTTTGCATCATCATCCAAGGATTCTATAATATTTAATTTATCATTTAATTTTATATTAATTGTTTCTTTTTTTTCAATAAAATCATTATCATTTAATAAATCTGAAGTTAATTTTCTTGATGTACAACCTTTTAAATTATATATTTTTGTAATATTAATTTTATTTTGGGAATAAAAAATATTTTTTTCTATTATAAAATATGATTTTAAATTTAATGATGGAATTGAAATTGAATAAACACCAAAGAATAATTCGATTAAAATTATATTTTTATATTTTATAATATGAGAATAATATTTAGGTAAAATTAATAATAGAAATTCAAATTCTTTTTCAGAAATTGATTTTATAATATATTTATTATTTTGAGAAAATATTACAAATTCATCTTTCTTTTTTGAATTTATTATTATTGAATTCGAAAGATTTGAAATATTACCAATTATTAAATTCATTATTAAGTTTTCAATATTAAATGTATTTAATAGATTTAATTTAAATGTATATCTTATATTATAAAAAATTTTCGGAGAATATTCTTGAAAAATAATTTCTTTAAAACCTTTACAAAAAGAAAATGCATAAAATTTAAATTGATTAATTTCTTTATAATCAATGTTAATTATTTTATAAATTATTTTATTTTCATCTTCTCTATCAAACATTTTAGATGATTCAAAAACTTTTTGTAAACATTGATAAATATAAAAAGTAAATTCTAAATTAAAATGATTAAATGAATGAATAAATTCATTTAAATATATATTTTTGGATTTTAAAGGTTTAGCAAAATAAGTTAAAGAATATGTTTTTTCTTCAATATCAAAATGCCTATTATGTGATAAAATATCAGTTTTTAATTTTTGAAGTGAATTATTAATATTTTCAACATAAGAAATAAAGTCAGTTTTATCTAATAAAATTAAACATTTTTCAATGTCAATGTTATTGTTTTTTAAATCATCATTTAATTCTTTATTATCACTAATAAAAGGTTTAAGAAAAAAAAATTTTTTTCCTTTATTCTTATCCAAAATACTTTCAAAATTTTCATTTATTTTATTTTTTTTAATGTTTTCCAAAGTTTGAGTATTAATATAGTCAATATCATCTACTTTATCTCTAATTTCAGATTCATTGCTACTTAAATTATTATCTTCTTTTTCTTCACTTGAAAAACTCATTTCATCAATATCATCTAATAATATTTTTTTTTCTTGAGGCAAAAAAGACATTAATGTTTTTTTAATTTCTGAATTATTTGTTTCTTCATTATTAAAAGTTGATATGTAAGTGTGTTTATTATTTTGATTCTCAATTTTTGAAAAATATTTTTCTGTAAATAAAGATAAATCACTTTCTATATTTTCTTTTTGAAGAATTATTTTTTTGAATTTTTGAATTGATAATGAAATATTATTTATTTCTTCAAAATCATCAGAAGATATAATATATTGATTTCTTATGTTTTTTTTATTTATTATATCTAATAAATTTATAATTCCATTTGACAATAAAAATATAAATTTTGTTTTTCTTAAAACAAGAGAATTAAATTCATTATTATAAGAAAGTAAATAATCATAAAAATTTCCTATTTCATAATCAGAAATAATATTTTCTAAATTTTTAATTTCACAAATAAATAAATAAATGTTTTTTATAACTTTAATAAAATCATTTTTAGTTACATAACCTTTATTAGTAATATCAAAGAATAAATATGGAATTTCATAATCAATTTGGAAATTATTTAATTTTTTAAAATAATGTTTTATATCATTTGGACATAATGAATTAGGATAAACTTTTATTGTCCTTTTTCTAAGAATACATTGATATAATCTTTCAATTAAAAAATTATTTCCTTTTTCTCCTAATAATCCTAAATATTCTTTAAATTTTTCTATTGTTAATTTTTCTTGAATAATATCTTCGGAACTTTCAGTAATAATATTAGAATCCTCAATCATTGAAAGGGAGTCATTTGAAATACTATTTTTTGAAGAAGAATTTATTTCATCAAATAAATCTTTATCTTTCATTTTCTTTTTTTTGTAATTTTTAAAAGAGTAAATGTAAGTAAAAACAATTTTTTTCTTATTAAATAATTAATTTTTTAAATTTCAAAAAAAAACTTTGCTGATTTAAGTTTATATTTACATATTTTTAAAATTTATATATTGTATAACAAATTATATAATAGAAGACTTTCATTAGATGATAATACAAGAAATATTTTTCAGTGTAATAAATAAAAATATATATAAAAAGATTTTATCAAAAAAATAGTTCAATTGTTAATGATTAAAATTTCAATTATTTAAATTAAAATCTAATCCATTATCAAAAATATTGAAATCAATACGATCATTCTGAGAGGTTCATATTGATTAACATCATAACTATTTAAATCTTAGAGCTCATTAATATTATAATTTTCTCCAATATTGTTTTCCTCATTTGAATCTCTTTATCTTCAAATTCATTACTTTTTTTATTATATTCTTTTTCTATTTTCTTACTTTTTCTTATTAAATCACAATTTTGTCTTATTCTTAGAGAAAGTTAATGCTCTTTCTTAAAATCATTTGAAATATTTCTTTTTGCAATTTCTTTTTCAATATTTTATTTATTTTTAGCATTTTTGCATTTTACTCAGTAAACCATTAATCTACTTGTTTAAGTAAATCATAATAAACTAATTTATTTGTTTTACTTTCAAATGTAATTTGATAACAAGAATTAAATGATTGAAGATGAGAGAATAATTTGAAAATTAGGAAGATATATGGATATATTATATCATGAAATAAATCATTGTATTCAAATAATTTATGCTTTTAATAATAATGGACTTTCAAGTATTTAAACGCTAATAAGAAAAAATTTAGGAAAAAAAAGAGAAGAGACAAAATATATTGAAATGTTATTATTTGGAAAAAAAATTGAGAAATTAACTTTAAGTGAAGCAATATATATTTTAAATAAAAAAAATTATGAGACAAACATTAGAACATTTTAAAAAAGGAATTAAATTAAAAAATATAGAAAGTATGGATGATTTAGAGACAAATGGTTTATTTAAAGATATTATTTCTAAAATTACAATAAAAGAATCAAAATATGGTTATTAT
>JAJJLU010004263.1:0-15762 GCA_023807065.1 Isotricha intestinalis | reverse complement strand
AAAAAAAATAAAAAATGAGTCGTTCAAAAAAAGTAACAAAGACCACAACAACAACAACTACAAAAACAACATCAGGAGGAAGTGTAAGTAAAACAGAAATAGATAAATATGATGAAATGGGATTAATACCAGAAGAAATAAACGAATTAAAACAAGCATTTGCTTTATTTGATAAAGATGGAAGTGGTTCAGTAGATAAAGATGAATTAATGGCTGCTTTATCAAAGCTTGGAATTTCCAACAAAAATTCAGCTCTTAATAAAATTATGGATGATTTAGATGCTGATAAATCAGGAACTGTTGAAGTTGAAGAATTTGTTGGAATGATGACTATTAAACCACCTGAGAAAGAAACTAAAGAAGGATTAGAAAAAGTTTTTAATTTATATTTAGGAGATGATTTAGATGATTTAGATTTTGATTCTGTTTCAAAATTAGTTAAAGAATTAGGATTAGGATTCACTGATGATGAAGTTAGAAATATGATTTCTAAAGCTGATACTAATAGAGATGGAAAAGTCACTTTTGATGAATTTTATAATATTATTACTAAGAGAATCTAAATATTTTTTAGGTTTTATTTATTTAAAAATTTTTGTTAAAGTATCTTATTTAAAAATATTGTTTTTTTAATAAATTTTTTATGACTGTAATTTGAAATTAAATTAATTATATTTTAATTTTTAACAATTTGTTGAAGAAAAATATTAAGTAATACTTAAAAGATTTTATGGCTTTTTTTTTAGGTATGGACTTAAACATTTTTTTTCTCCTTTTTTATTAGTAATATTCCTTAAATAAGAGCTTTTTAATCTTAAAGAATTATTTAAAGTGTTAAGAGTTGAATTTAAAATTGTTGTGCTTTTATTTTTTTGGGATTTAAATCTAAAATTTTTATTATGATTATTAATTAAATTCTGATGACTTTGAAAATAAGAAGTCACTTGTCCCATTCTATCTATCAATTTTCTATTTACTACAAACAGCTCTTCACTTAATTGAGTTTTCAACTTAAATTTATTATATATAGTTTTAATATGTATATTTTTTTCACTTTTATTTAACCCAGAAAAAAGTCTTCCTTTAGAATTAGCAGTTTTTGTTAACTGCTGTCTTATGATTTCTGTAGTTTCTTTATTAAAAAAATATTTTTGTCTTTCTAAAGTATTTATAAAAAATTTAGCTCTTTGTTCAACTCTTATGGCAATCTTATTATTGATTAAATCATAAGAATTTAATAAAGAAGTAACAATTGTTTTTGGAACAAAAAAAATTTCTGCGATATCTGAAATACATTCAACTGTAAAAAGATTATTGCCATTTTTATAATTATAAAATTCATTAAAACCAATGATTTGATTTTTTTCAATGGTAGTTATCACAAATTCTTTTGACTTATTTAACATTGAGATAAATTCTTTAGAACCTAAAACAGGATTCACAATATTATTTTGATTAAAATTGAATTTATTTATTTTTTCTTCTTTTTGAAATTCTGAAACATAATTATTAAAATTGTCAATACTGTGTTTTAAAATAAAAATTAAATTATCGACCTCATTAATAGTTCTATAAGTTCTAACTTGAAATTTTCCATTTTTTATTAAAAAAATTCCATAATGAGGAGAATCTTGTTTAATAATAATATCACCTTTTTTAACAACTTTATATTCAAAAAAAGAAGAAAAATTATTCATAATAAAATCAGTATTAATCCCTTGAAAAATATATAATTCTTTAAATAATTTTTCTAAATATTCTTTTTGTTGACTATGAATTGATTGATAATATTCAAAACTATTAATTGTGTTTTTATCTAAAATGGCAAATTTACTCCTTTTCACAGTTATGTAAGTAAATAAGTTTTTAATATGTTTTGGTTCAGTTAAAGTGTCAATATAATATCCATCTGTTAAAAATTTGCTAAACACATATTCTGGAATTATAAATGCATATTCTGGTTCTTTGATTATAATGTGCTCTGGTTTTAATATTCTTTTTTTTTTTTTGACATTTATTAATTGAATATATTCATTTATATCATAATTTACGTACCATTCATTTAATGTTATTGTCTTTTTAATTGAAGAATAATTTTCTTCAAAGTTAAAATTTTTTAAATTTTTTAAAAAAGATATTGGGTCTTTTGGTATTTCATATACTCTTTTATTTCTAGATAAAACTTCGTTTAATAAAAAATGTTCTTGTAAAATATGTAATTTTATTATATGTAAAAAATATTCATTTATTGTTAAAAATAATTTCCTGTATCTAATTGATAATTCCGCAATCTTTCCTTTTAATAATATATAAAATTTGCAATCTTCATCTCCGAGTTGTTTTAAAGTTAATCCTTTTGATAATTCTCTATAAGTTAAATTCTCTGATAATTTATATAAAATTTTAGTTAATTCTTTATTATTTGGTTCATCTAAATAATCAATTAAAGGTTTATAAATTTTTAAAAGAGAAACTATTTTTAAATTTACAAAATGTGTTCTTTCTTTTTGTGGCATTTTTATATAATTTATATATTCATTTTTATTTTCAATCATTTTTTTCTGTATTTATTTTTTCTTTGCTTGAATTCAAACTAAAAATTAATATTCAATTTTTTTTGATAAATTATAAAAAATTTAATGTAATAAAAAATAACAGATATAAATGTCAACAAAAGAAAAAGAAGATGAAATGATAACTGAAGATTTAAATGAATATTTAATAAGAAAATCATATGTAAATTATAAAGATAGATTTTATCCAAAAGAAACAACAGATTTATTAACAACAAGTGGAGAAAAAATGCAGAGTATAATATCAATTCAAAAGAAATATATTGAAAATAAGAAAACAGGAGAAAAAGAAGATATAGGAAAATCATATTTTTTTGAAAATTTTAATAGTAATGATTTAGTAAAAAAGAATGATAATAAAATATCATATGAAGAAGGAAAAGAACCTTGGAGATTAATGGAAGAAGAAGAAAATAATAGATATGCTAATTTAAATAATAATATTAATTTAAATAATGAGAATTTAAAAAGTATTTATATGAAAGATTATACCAAAAAAGAATTATTAAAAAATAAAGGAAAAAGTTATGGAATTATAAATACTTTTGGAGTAGGAGATACTATTAAGTTTTGTAAAAGTGGGAAAAAAATTGAAGATCCTAATAAAGAATATTATGATAAAATGAGTAAATATTTAAAAAAAAGTGTGACAGGAGATACAACTTATAAAGTTGATTATTGTGAATTAAATCAAAGAAAAAAAGCAAATTTCTAAATAAAAAAGACATAAAATAAAAAATCAAAAAATAAAAAATAATTCAATTTTCTTATGTTTTTCATTATATATTAATTTTCAATTAATATAAACTATTATTTATTTTAACAAGAGAATCTCTCTTAAAGTTAAGTTAATAAATAATTAAAATCCAAATCTTTCTTTTAATTATCTCAATAATATTGTTAATAACAATTAATTCATTATATCAAAGAATGTTTTTATTGAAATTTTAAGGAAAAAATTTAAAACTAATTTTTTATATAAAAAAATTAATATTATGGTTAAATCACATTAAATTCTTAAATTAAAGTTCTATTAATAAAGTCATTAATCTTAATTATGGTATTTATAAAATATAAATTATAGAGGCTTTGGTAAATTAAATGTACTAATTTATATAATATAAAATTGATTTGGACATTTTTTTCTTATAAAATAACTTATTATTCTCTTATTTATTTTTTCTTTGTTTAAATAAAGGTTTATGTATATTTAAAAAAGTTTGTATATTTTTTTCTTTTTTAATAATTAAAATTGTTTACCCATTCTTTCATTTCTTTTCTTGAATAATTTTTTTTAAATGAAAAACATAAATTATTTAATATTATTTTAAAGAGGAGGATAAGATTAATAATGATGAAATAATCAAATAATTTAGAAATAATGTGAAGGAATAAAAAATGAAATACATTAAAGAAAAAATAAATATATGAGATTAAAAAAATTGAAATAATAAAAGAAAAAATTAAATTAAAAATTAAGAAAAATTGTTCAAAAAAAATAAAATTATATTCATAACAATTTTTATAATTTAGAAATAACAAATAATACTATAATATTTATATTAATGTCTATCAAAAAAAAATTAAGGACTAGCTTTAATAACATTTAAAATTCCACTATTTTTATCAATATGAGTCCATCTTAAGGTTCCATCATTTAGATTTCTTAAATCATCACTTACATTTTGATAATTATTAGGACTTTCAAAATCTTCTAAAATATTCCCATCAAAATCAATTACTAAAAAATACATTTTGACATAATTCGTAATCCAAAAATGAGTACAATCAGTTAAACTTTCATCTAATATATATGTAATAATAATTTTATCATTTCCCAATCTTCCATTTCTAACATTACACATAGAATAACCAAAACCAGTTTTAATAACAATATCATCGACTTTAACAAAACTTTCATTTTCAAATTTAAATTTAAATAAACTAATTTGATCTCTTTTATCTTTTTTACTAGGAGTAACAGTATAAATTAAACCATATAAATTTTCTTCATTTAATTTAACAATAGATCCCATCTTTCCATAAGAACTTCCATTCATTAACCCTGGTATATGAATTAAACTTTGATCAATTATACAATTTCTATAATTTTTTCCTTTTACTTCTCCAGTTGAATCAATGGCAGAAAAAGTTATTCCTTCAGGATAAGCATCACCTAAAGATGTTGTTATCCAATATTTTCCATCGAATATTATCGATTGATTTAGTGAATGACTTGTTTTCCATGACCAAGCAAAATCATATTTTGTTCCTGTCTTTAAATCTAATGTTATAAATGTATCTCCAGTATGACAATCTGATTTCCAATCAAAATTATTATAATGAGAAAATATTAATGCAATTCTATTATTTGCAAAATGAAGTTTTGCATTACATGGTTCAAATATACAATTCATTCCGAAGCCATTTGAAGGATCTTTTATTTGATTTACTTTCTTATTTGGATTTTTCTTTGGATTTTTATTATTCATTATATTTTTTTCCCATAATTTTTTACCATTTTTATCAAATGAAATTAAAAAACTATGATTATCATCTTTTACATCTAATAAATAAGCAACAAAACCATTTGTTGTTTCTACAATATCATGAGGATATGCATTATATTTGGTATCAAAATTATTTTTAATTCTATCATTAGAATCAAAATCAATTACATGAAGATGCTTATCATTTATATTATAATAACATAAATAATATCCTCCGTCTGTTTTGGGAGCAATTGGTCCTTCTGAATGTCCAAAATGAATTGCTTTCTCATATGTTGACTTAAATTCATTTGATACTATTTTTATATTATTTTTTAAAAAAGGAATTGAATTTATTTTATCTTCTAATTCTTTTTGTTTTTTTTCTTCTTCCATTCTTCTTTCATTTTCTAAATCTTCAAGATATTTTTTGTATCTTTCTTCTTTAACTCTTTGTCTTATTTCTGGATCTTCTTTTATACGTATTATTTTTCCTTCATATGTTACCCAACACTGAGTACCGTTTTTTTCATATGTCATATCAACTTGCTCACATATTCTTAATTTCCATTTTGTCTTTAAGTTTGGATCTTTTGGAATGAAAACATATGATTTCATTTTTATATAGGGGATTTTTAATTTTTGAATTTCATCTTCTTCTTCTTCTTTTTTTCTTCTTTTTTCTTCTTCAATTAATCTTTTTTCTTCTTCTTCTTCTTTTTTTCTTTTTTCTTGTTCTTCTACTTCTTTTAGTCTTTTATCTTCTTCTTTTTCTTCTATTTCTTTTATTTTTTTCTCTTCAACCACTATTTCTATAAAATTTGCATTTTTTTTTTCTTTTTTCAAAGTTTTTTGGTTGTCATTATTCAGAATATATTGTGTCTTCTCTTCTTTTTGCCCTTGTTCAACTATTGCAACATTTTCAATAGTTGTTGGTACTTTTTTAATATTTCCTGATTCTTTTGGAGTAGAACCACAACCCATAATATTTAATTTTATATTATATGAGTTTCATTAAATTATTTTTTGAAAAATTCATTTATACTATTTCTTGGAATTTAAATGAAATTAATTTTTTTTTTTATTATAATATTTTTAATTTTTAAAATTCCTTTAATATTTCATTATAATTTTAAGAGAATTTGGGATTGGCCAAATCCCCAATCAAAATAATAATATTTAATAAACAATCAATATATAATAATTCTTAATAATTGTTAAATATTAAATTTTAAAGATTCCTTATCACTTTGAATAAAATAAAATATAAGTGAATAATAAATATATATTCAGAAATATTATAAAATTATTTTTTATTAAATGAAAATACTTAAATTAATTTAATAATAACCTCATTCAGAGTATTAAAATTAAATGCTTTTATATTTATTTTTAATCAATAGTTAATTGAGAAAAACATTTCTTGAAGGTATACTTTTTTGATTTGTATAACAAAAGAATAAAATAGATTTTAGGTTTTAATTGATAAGAATGAAAATTTATCATTTAAGCTCTATTATTTGACTTTACATCTTTTTCTCTAAATTTGAAAATATTAAATTGTAAAAAGGTTTTAAGAAAATAAAATAATTTTTTATTCTTCTAAATATGAGGATAAATCAAAGTATAAAGATAATTTTAATTATGAAAATGTTCATTAGTTATGATTCATTATTTTGTTTCATTAGATAAGTTGAATATTGGGATTTTTCTATTTACAAAATTTTATATTTGATTTAACAAAGACTTATGCTTTTAAATATTATGATTTTAATGTAATTTTCAATGTTTTTTTTAGATTTTAAAAGCCTATTTCATTTAACTTCAATGAAAATTAATTTTCTTGAAACATTCCATCTATTAATTATTATATATCAAAAAAAATTTTCTCAAATGAATAAAACATAATATAAAATTGATAAAATAGGATTGGATAATATTTACTAGTTAGAATTTATACCTAAATTATTTTTTTAAAAGATATCTGAGAAGCATTATAAAACGAAAAATATTTTATCTATAATAAAATATTCAATTATAAATTAAAATGTTTATCAATTTCTCAATTTTATTTATATTTTTGATTTTTGTGGTTTAATTGTTAGGAAACAATACTCTTAATAAACAATTATTGCCAAAGAAGATATTGTAATAGTAAATAATAAAAAATACATTTAAGATATGAAATCAATTCTATAAAAAATGAATACAATAAATAGAGTGAATCTGGATAAATCTAAATTATTAAGGGGATATTCATATAATTTTGTTAATTTTAATGTAATTTAATTGGATTGAGTGGTATCACTGAATATAAAATAGTAAAAATGACTTTTTTATTTCTTTTTAATTGCATTAATAAAAAAAAATATTTAAAAAATTGGGAAAAATATTAAAGTCTACATCTAAATTATTCAAAGAAAATTAAAGAAATAGTGAAAGAATAAATAAAATATAAAACTTTTTTAAATGATATTTTTTTTAATTAAAATTAAAAACCAAAAATCGAAAAGAAAAAAAAATACAATTTTCTATTTTGATTTTTATAATTTATTTAAAGTTCAAATTAATGTCTTCATTTCTTGAAATATTTCAAGTTTCTTAAAATAATCAATTAAAAATAAAAATCCAAGTAATTTTGAAATCAATTATGTGATAATTTGACAATTAAACAATAATAATCCTTTATAAATACACAAAAGAGAATTTTCATATATAATTAAAACCAATACCTTATAAGATGAAGGAAAAAAAAAGAATATAAAAAGAATAAAAAAAAATTATGAAAAATTATTTAAAAGATAAAATTGGATTAACTATCCGTAAAACAATAAATTTTTAAATCATTGTTTTTTAAATTATTGAGATTAATAATTTCTTCACAAACACCAACAATTATAGCAATCTTTTTTGCATATCAAATGTAACATACCCTTACATTTGGATCTACAAAGATCATAATTTTTTTGGTTTACACAACCACTTAAAGATCTTAAAGCTGGTTTTTCATCTATACATTCCATAACATTTTCTTTGATAACAAAATATGCAGAAAAAACAGTTGAAATAATTGTGGAAAAATCTTTTGTTTCAAAAGCTTTAAGTACTTTTATTGCTTCTTCTTGAATTTTTTCATTTTTTAAAATACATAAAAAAATATCAATTCCCTCTTTGTTAACATTACTTCCTGTAACTAAAGCTATTAATAGAATGGTAAGAATCGGTTTCATTTTAATTTATAATAATTTTTAATGATTAATGATAATTTTTAAAGAACTAACTTATAAATATTATTAATTAATTTTTTTTAACTAAGTTTAATCCAAATTAATAATAGTTCCTTAAAAACTTAACTGTTTCTTATATAAAACTCTTTCTTTTTCTTTAGTTGAAGCAATCTAAACATTTAACTATTAATATATGCTTATTCCTAAAAATATTTATATATTTCAATTTGAGAAAAAGAATTTTGGAGCATTTTTGTCTATTTTAAATTGAAAAAGAATTAAAACTTCATTTACTTCTTTTTCATATTCAATTATTTAAAAATTATCAAATTCCACTTTTTCTTAATTCTTTTACTACTAATCTATATTATATATTATATTAAATAATTTCTGTTTTGAATTAATTCTTCTACTTTTATATTTGAATGAATTCATGTTAATTTGAAATGAAGTTAATTGTTTTTATTTTTATTTTATATAAGGAGTTAATTTAATTATTCTATTTATTGTTTCATCTTAGTAAATAAAATAAAGTATTATTTATTTAGTAAAACTATTATAATTTTGTATTAATTTTTATAAATATAATTTTAATATGTTCTTTATTTGAGGGAAATAGAAATGATGAAATTGGAGATTTGGCCTAATCTTAATAAAGAAAATGAATTTAAAAATATAATCATTTATTCAAGAATCTATTTAATTAATTTTAATTTTCTATTTTAAAAGCCCAAATAATTTATTGTTGTTGTTGTTTTTCTTTTATTTATTGAAAATATAATTACTAATAAATAAGCATTTTCTTCATATTTTCTTATGGAATTTATTTTTGTTATTTCTAAAGCATCTATATCCATTGTACTTAAAATATTTCATTTTAAATTGTAAGTATTTTTATTAACTTTTGAATTTCTATCAACATATTTTTTGAATTTTTTTTTTTAAATAGTTTTGAAACAAATTAAATTAAAACTATTATTTATATTTTTAATAACAAAAAATAGGTATTGGATTTTGAACTCAATCCCCCCATATATATTTTTTTTTAGTTTATTATTAAAATATCTCAATTATTATTTATCTTAAAAAAAATTATATTTTAGATTATAATTTTATCTTATATTTTTGTTGTTAAATATCTATAACTATTTTTAATATTTAAATATAATAATATTAAAATCTTCAAAATTTCAATTAGATTAAAATGTCAACATCAAAATTTTTAGGTAAAATTTTTTCAAGTACTTCGGGAAAGAGTAAAGATGATAATTCAAATTACAATTTAAAATCTAAAATAAAAAAATTTTTTATTGGTTGGTATGATTTAGAAGTTTCACAAAAAGCAGGAGCTTTTTCATTCATTGGAGGTAGTTTATCACAATTTTTATTACCTTCTTTTTTAGGAGGAGGAAGGTATTTCCAACATGGATTTAATTATTTTGAGTTAGAAGATGGTAATTCATATATAATTGATTATGATACAGAAGGTATTCATATAACTGAATCATCATTTGAAATTTTTTTTTATAAATGTCAACCAAAATATTGTTTTCAAGGTTATCATGTAATGAATCCAGTTGAATTAGAATTTGAAAAAAAATATACTATTGAAGAAATACTTAAAAAATGTAAAAATTATATTGGAGACAATTACAATTTATTATCAAATAATTGTCAATTTTTTGTTGATGTTTTTATAAAAGAGTTAAAAGCCAAAAGACCAAAAGGACAATATGGAAGGGGAAATCATTCTGCAAGTGTATTTGGAATTCCCTATATTATTTTAAGCCAACTTGAAAAAAATGAAGATGATAATGCAAATATTATTGGTTACATTCCTTTTTTAGGAACTTTTATCGATGCATTTAGATAATTTATTATTTTATTTAAAAAATAGTTAAAATAATTTATTTAATTTATATTAAATTAATAAAATTATTATGATTTATTTGAATTTTTAGTAAATCAAATATTTTTTTAATAATTGATTGTGATGAAAATATTTAATTTTTTTAAATATTTAAATCATAGTTTTTTCATGTGATTCATTTAAAACTTTTTTATTTTCTTTTATAATTATATTATTTATTTCTTTTCTAATTTGAATTTCATAAAGAGAAATATTATTGGAAATTCTTCTTTCAATATTTTTATTATTAGAAAAAATTATATTCTTTTTATTTTAAAAAACATTTAATGTTTCATTTTTTTCCAATATTAGAAATAATGAATGACTATTAAAAACCAAATAATAAAAAAATACATTAAAAAAATTTAATTATATAACTTCAGTATTATGAATAATATAGGATTCATGATTTTTTGAAAAATTAATTTTATTTGATTTATATCTATTTATATCTTCAGACATTAAATTTCCACGAAATCTTTTCATAGAATTATCATCATTAAGAAGAATTAATTTTTGTTTTTTTCTTTCTTTTAATAATATATTACTATTATTTTCCCTTACAGAATCATCTATCTCATTATCATTATATAAAATTCGAGTGTTATTATAACTATTATTTTTATTATTACTATTATTACTATTACTATAACTATTTATATTATTATTTTCAGGATTTTCTTCTTCCTCATCATCTAAACTAAGTTCATTAATAATGATATTATTAAAATTTATATTTTTTTCTTTTAAATTTTTCACCAAATCAAATTTACATAAAGGACATAATGAGAACTTAGATTCTAAAATAAATTTTCTTAAACATTTAAAATGAAAAATATGATTGCATTCAGTTAAACATATTTTTTTTTTCTCTCCATATTTTTCTAAACAAATTGAACATTGATTTCCAAACTTTTCATATTCATCATTATATTTAAGTGGAGTAATTATATTCTGAAATAAGTAAATTTTTTTTTTCTTTTCAAAAAGTGTTTTATCTATATTTTTATTTTTATATTTTTGAAAAAAGCATATATATATAATTAAAAGAATAATAATTAAAATAACTATTGAAAGTATTATCATTAAAATTAGAAATGAATATGAAGAATCAGAATAATTTTTCCTAGAATTTTTTTTTGATGAAATCATTTTGAAAAGAAAAAGAAAAAAAATAGCTTTATTGGAAAATAATGATTGCATTTTTTTTAATTTTTTAAAATTTCGATTATTATTTACCAAAAAAATAAACAAATATGTAAAATATTTTTTATAATTTATAAATTCTAATTCTCAAATCTTTTTATTATTTTCAATCAACTTTCAATTTTTTTTCTAAAATTTTGTAAAAGGAGGAATGTTATAAAAAGTAAATGTTTAGATTGACACAATTATATTATAAAAATAACATACTTTATGGTTTTAATATTTTAATAAAATAATTTTTGTAAATTAATTGGAAATATCAAAATCATTTATGAACAATTTATTTTTAAAATATGATATAAAATATAATATTTTATGAATATTAATAACAATATTCTAAACCATTATGACTCGAATTAATGTTAATTTCTTTTTTAATTTTTGATATTGAAATTTTTGAATTTGTATAAATAAAAATGTTTTTTAATATAATAATATTATTGTTTATAATATAATCTTTCAATTTAAAATACTTTTTAAAATATAGTTTGATTTAATTAAATTATTTATGTGTTAATTTGATTGATTGAAGTTAAAATAATTTAATAACTGACTTTTAAATTTCATTTATATATTTTAATTGATTGGAAATATTAATTTTTAATCCTTTAGGAAAAAGATTTAAATTAATATTTGAATTTTTTTTTAGATGATCACACATAAAAATAACTTCTCTTCTTTGATCCACAAAGAATTTTATCATAAATTTTTCACAATTTATTTTTAACTCAGAGATTTCAATATTATTTAATAATTTTAAAATATTTTCATTTCTTTTAAAGTTATATGTGCTTTGGGATATTTCATACCAAATTGAATAAAATTTTTTTTTAAAATTATTATCATTAAATTCTTTTTTTAAATAAATTAAATTTTCTTTTATATCATTTTCAGAGAGTTTAATATTACAAAAATCTAAAATTTCTCTTTCTAAAACATTTAATAATTCATTTAATAATTTATTGTTTTCATTCATAATAATTCTTAAATAAATAATATTATCTTTATAAACTTTTTCCATAATAATATTCTGATTATTATTTTTATTAAATAAATTACAAATTAAAGAAGAATAAATATCTAAATAATCGTCTCTAAATCCAATTTGGAAAAAGCAAATTAAATAATCTACATCTTTTTCTTGAAAATTTAAAGGAATTTGGAAAATATAAATACTCTTTTGCTCAAATAAATTCTTATATTTTTTTTTAATATAATTAATATTACTATTATTATGATTTTGTAAATAATTTTTCATAAAAGATAAAATTTCTTCTCTAACAAAACCATAAAGAAAGCATTCAACAGATAATTGCTTTGAAATTTCTTTTCCATATTTTTCAATTTGTATGTTATATATATTAAAATGATTTGAATTTTTAAAATCTAATTTTGGAGTTAATTCAGAATTTTTTTTAATTACACTTCCTAATAAAACTAAACTTTTTTCTTTTATATTATTATAATTTCTTTCTTCATAATTAATTCCTCCAATTTCTTTCAAATCATTTGGAAAAAAAATATAATCTAAAATTTGATTTATTACTTTAATAAATATATTTTCAAAAGTTATTATTAATAAATCAATTCCATCTTCATTATAAATTACTTTTATTTTATTATTTGCTATTTTAATATCATCAAATTTTAATTCAATTTTTTTAATAATATGATTAATTAATAAATTATTTAATTGTTGTTGAAGAAGATTATTTTGATTATTTATTTCTGGAAATTCAATATGAAAAAAAGAAAAAATTTTAGGAATTTGATTTTTAGAATTAAATTTATACCATAATTTCATATTTGTTAAATTTAAATATAATAAAATCTCTTTTTCAATTTTTTCACTAATTAAGTTATTATTTGAAATTAACAATTCATTATGATTTATTTTTGGAAGAAACATTGATTGATCCCATTGATAACTTATATTCATAGTTTTTTTAATTTCATTTATGTTTAAAGAACCAAATAAGTAAAAGTCATTTTCAAAATGAATGTTATATTTATTTGATTTTTTTAAATTTTCATTAAGTCTTAAAAAAGTATTTTTAGGATTATAATAAATTACCATCATATTATTTATTAAATTGTTAAATAAATCTAAAATTTTTTCTTTTACATCATTATTAAATTCAGGAAAAAAATACTGTTTGAAAATTAAATTTTTATCTTTTTCATCAAATAAATTAAAAGTAATATCATATAAGAATTGTTCATTTTTATCAATATTTAAAAATTTAAATTTATTTTCATAAACATATTTCAAATCATTATAAGTTTCTTCAATTTTAGATTTTTTTTGAATACTTTGAATATAATTTAAAGTTTTGATAATTAATTGATCAAAATCAAAATCAGAAAGTAACATTGATAAAGTTAATTCATGTCCTTTGTTAAAAGAATAATAATTATAAATATACATTTGTTCAATATATTATCTAAAACATATTCTAAATTTCCAGGTCTCGAATATTGAAATATAAATTAAATATACTAAAAAAGGATTAAATGAAACTTCAGAATTAATGTAAAATACTATATTCAATAAACTAGTTTTTGAAAATTTAATGATTGAAGAGATAAAACTTTATTTATGGTTTATTGTTTTTGAATGTCTTTTTGAACAAAATTTAAAATTTGAAAATAAAGGATTTAATATTTGTTCCATTTGGAAAAAATTTTCTTTTGTGATCAATAACATTTTTATTTTAATACTTGTATAATTTGAAAGAAATAAATTTTGAATGTTTTTGGTGATGCATGTCTTTCATTTTGGAAACTTGATAATTGTAAAATTCTTGATGATAAAAGTACACTTTTATTATCTTATAGTAAAGTTAAATAAATTAATTTTGATAATATTTAAAATTAATTTTTATTAAGAATATTAGGTTAATTTTTTTATCTAAATTATCAAGTAATTTATTTTATATTTTATTTATTTAATGATTAATTATTTTACTCCAGTAAATAATAAAAAAAATGATCATCATATTATTTTATTTTTTGTTAAAGATAAAAATATTTTTTATCTGATATTATCATTGGTAAATTTATTACTTCTTGAAAAATATATAAATAAAAATTATTATTACATCTATAATATATATTTCATATACTTCTCTTAAAAAATTTACTAATAATGTTTTATTATTTGTAAATTTGAATGATCTTTTACTAAATGTATTATTTCTATATCTTCAGATATTATTTATTAAAATTTAAAAAATGAAAAATTAAAATCTAATTATATTCCAAAAAAAATATAATTGAATTTAATATAAAATATAAAAGGAATTTATTACTTTTTGAATTGTAATATAATATGAATCAGTTTAACCTTTATTTCATTCTTCAAAAAAATAATTTGGTAAAATAGAAACAGGAAATTTATTATTATCATCAGTATATTTGAAGAAAAAACTAAAATCATCAAAAAATAACTAATAAATTGGTTAAATTGTTCAAAAAGAAGCAATTTAAATCCATTAAATAAATATTTAATAAAAATTGATTCAGAAAATAAAAATTATATTTATTATAATATTAAAATATGATTATTATATAAAAAAGGGTATTTTATACTATTTAATTAATTATTTTATAAAAATATCTTTTTTATATTTATATTAAATTTTTAAAAAACATATACATAAAATGTTAAAATTAAAAAATATTTGGGCAAAATATAAAAATATAGAAAATATAGGACCAAGCGCATTTGGTAATGTGTACAGAGCCAAATATAATAATGAATACTTTGCAATCAAAGAAATAAAAAAAATAAATTCAGATAAAAAGAAATTATTAAGAGAAATAGAGATTATGAAAAAAATGAATTGTGATAATTCGGTGAAATTAATAGAAAGCGTTGAAACAGAAGAGTCATTTTATATTATATCTGAATTATGTCTTTTTTCACTTGCAGAATATTTAAATATGAGAAAAAAGGCCTTTTCAATAGAAGAAATAAAAGAATTATTAATAGATTTAAATAAAGGATTGAAAATAATGTATGAGAAAAAAATAATACATGGAAATATTAAGCCTTCAAATATTTTATTATCATTTAATCAAAATAATGTGAATAAAGTATGCTTCAAAATATCTGATTTTGGTTTAAGTAAATTATACGAAGAAAATCTTTTAAATAAAAGTAGAATAATAGACACATCTCAATTTATATCTCCTGAATCTTTAAAAGATGAAAAAATAAATGATAAAAGTGATATATGGTCTTTAGGTATTCTTATTTATTATCTTTTATTTCAAAACTATCCTTATAATGGAACACAATATGAAATTATGAAACAAATAGAATCCAATAAACAATTAAATATTATAAATGATAA
>JAJJLU010004262.1:0-15799 GCA_023807065.1 Isotricha intestinalis | reverse complement strand
TTAACAGCTTTTGAGAAAGATTCAATATCTTTAATTTTTGTTTTATTAATAGAGTCATAAGAAATCCAAATTGTAGAAATTAATCCATTCAAATAATTAATATATTCATTTAAGTTTTAAATTTTGATTTTTTAAGAATTTTTTTTTCTTTTAATTAATTAATATATAAAAAAATCTTATTTTCAAGAGATATTTTTTTATATATATACACATTTATTTATTTTTAAATAAAATATTTTTAATGAAACAATAATCTTAGTTTAAAATAATCTAAATCCCTCCTTTTTTAATATTTTTATTTTATTTGATATTTATTTTTCTGATAAAATTTATTTTATAATTGTAATTCCTTTTTATTTTTGATTTATGGAGGATTTAGATTTTAATGTAAATAATTTTTGAAGAAGATTCGAATAATAACTTATTTCCAAAAATTAAATTTTATAAAAATAATCCAAAAGAAATTAATATTTATATTATTTCTTTTCTAAATTATTTGAAAACAAATCAAAATGTATAAAATAATATTGTAAATTTAAAAAAATTGAATGAATTGTTTTCAAAGAATTTTGATATTTTTTTATTAATATTAATTTCTTATTATTGTGTAACTTCAGAAAATCAAAATTTATTTGATATTTTAATTGAATTATATTTTGATGATAATTTATCAATTTCTAAATTCATATATTTTTAAAAATTTAAAAAACAATATTAATATATCAAAAGAAATTATAAAATCATTTTTTCAATGTATATCAAAAAATTATCAAAGTTTAAAAAATTCATGTGATTCAAAACAATTTCAAAAATATATTGATTTAATAAATTTTTTTTATGATAATATTGAGAATTAAAAAAGAGATTATTTTATATTTCATAACTCAAATTCAAACATGAATGGATTAATATTATCAGGTAATAATGATATTATTTTTTTTAAGAATAATGATAAAATTTCAATTGAATTTTTTTGTGAATTTATTGATTTTAATGAAGGTTGAACAATTTTAAATTTCTTTTTAAACATGAAGGAAATATATTTTCAATAAATTTTGATAAAGAAGGTAATTTATTTTACGAAAAAAATTTAAAGAAAACAGTAAATATGATTATCTTCAATGCTTAATAAAACTGAATTAGAAAATTCAGAAATTATAAATGAATACGAAAATATAAATGAAAAACAAGTTGATATTAAAACAAAATAATATATTAATTTTAAACTTGAAAAAGATAAAGAAATTATTATTAAGATTTCTATTAATAACAATAAATGAAAACAATAAATTTACTTTTGAAATTGTTTTAAAGTATGATGAAGAATTAGCTCTTGATTCATATAATTATAATTATATTTTAAATTCCATAAATCATCATCATTAATTTTATCAAGAATATCAACAAAAAATTCTTTATAAGGATCATTTAAATCACCATATTGAATCCAATTTTTAATAAAATTAAAAAAAGGTTTTGAAACTTCATCTAAAACACTTTTAAGATAAATTTCTGCACCTGAAAAATAAACATATGAAAATATTTGAGAAACAAATGAACTTCCTCTTAATTTATATACTGATTCACATGCTAAAGAAAGCCATTTCATTCTTTCAATTGGTTCTTTTGTCCATAAAATTAAATTTTTTAAAGTTAAATCATCATTATTTGAAATTTTTTTATAATTTAAATTTTGATTTTCATTTATTAAATTATCTGGTGATGAATTATCAATATAATTTTGATTATTTTTTTTTTTAAAGAAAGATATTAATTTATAATATTCATTTAATTCATTTTGAATGTCAGAAGTAAATGATTGAATAAATTGAGAAGGAATATTACTTTGATTAAAAAAATTTAAATAATTAGAAACATTTTTATAAAGCCAACCTAATTCACATAATTCTCCAATTATATTATATTTTCATTAAAAGGAATTAATTGATTTAATATAAAAGAATCTTTTTTAGGATCATATGATATATAATGACCATTTATTCCTTGAAATATAAACATTAAATCATTTATTAATTCTTTTTCTGTTATTAATTGAGTTGTTTTTGAAGGATCAACAACAATTGTTGATTATTTTTTTTATCATTTTGATTATTATTTAAATTAATATAATTTGCTTTATTTAAATAATCTAAATTATGCAACATTTCAATATCATCTTGATTATTATTATTCATTTTTAAAATTATATTTAATAATTCATTATTACCTGAAAAATTATTTTGTTGATTTCTTGGTTTTGATAATCTAAAAAGTAAATATAAAATACTCCACCTATCACTAGGAATTTTTTTTTTAGTTAATAAAGAATATAAAGTTTGAAGTTTTGTTATATAATCCATATTACCATGATTTATTTCTGATGCTTTATCAAGTAACATATTTAATATTTTACTTTCATCTTTTTGAAATATACTAAATGATGATGATAATATTCTTTTATAATATTTTATATAATTTTCTGAAAGAGATGTATTTGATGGTATTAAAGGAGAAATTGAATGAAATAATTTTTGAAGATAATTATTCATTTCAATTGTATTATATTTATTATTTTGATTTGAATTTTTTTTAAAAGACATTTTATTCACATTTGACTTTTTAAAAATTATTAAATTTAAAATTCAAAAAAAATAAAAAAAAATTAATATAATAAAATAATAAAAAAAATTATTTCCTGAATATAAAAATAAAAATTGAGTTTATATCTACTTTTTTTATTATAACTTTAAATATATCTTTTATTTTTTCATTAATATTACTTTATATAATTAAATTTTTGCCCTAATATAAAAATTCAATATAAGATAAATTGATATTATTTAACTTTTAATAAATGGTATCGGCAATATTTCATATTGTGAAGAAATTAATAAAAAATATTTGTTAAGATGAGAAATATTGTGATATAGTATCAGAAAATGGTAAAATAATTAGTGATAATTGTGAATATGTTATTTAAAATGACTGAAGTTAAATTCAAGATAATTTTAATTATTTTTCTTTATAAATATAATTCTTTTAAATACTTTATTTGATGTATATATTATTTATAAAACATATTTATCAAATAAATTTATAATTCTCTTTTAATAAAAAAAATATTTTTAAATTTTAATAAAGATTATTATCAATGCCCAATCCCCATAAATATTTATTAATTATTAATCTATTTCAATATAATCATATTTCTTATTTTTAACTTCATTAAATAAAGGATAACTTAATCAACTTCAAATTTATCTAATTTCTCGTTATAATATTCTTCAATTTTAGACTTTAATGTATTTAATCCATTTGTATTAAAATTTAAAATATATTTTCTAAAAAAATCTTCTGATGTAGTAAATAATACATTTGGGAAATCTTTAATCCAATTTAAATGACTTAGTTTTGAAGTATAAAATAAAACAATTACATTAAATTTAAGAATACTTCTTACATCCTTAATAAATTTTTTTGCTTCATCAACTATTCCAACATTTGATAATAATATAATTTTATTATATTTTTTTCTTTTAATAATTTTTAATGCTTCATCAATTTCACCAACTCCATACATATTAATACCTAACAATTGTTTTGCAATATTTTTACAATGTAAAGCATGTTTTGAATATTTTGTTTCATGAGTAAAATGATAATCTTTCCATAAACAATAATATTCATTTCTTTTTAAAGTTAGTGTATATAAAGGAAGAATTTGTTTTTCACTTGGAATAACAAATTCTGTTCCAATAAATTTTTTATACCCATTTTCTTTGGTTTGATTTTGAGATAAAGGTTGACCATAAGCATCAACATGGATGTATCTTATTCCTTCATCTTGAATTGTTGCACTGGACATATTATAACAATTCTCAAATTTTGAATCGTTATAATAAATTTGACTTGCTACAATACTGAATGTTTCATCTACATTTCTTATTCTATGATGATTATCAAATTTACCTCCTGTTTCATAAGCATAAAATCCTGCATAATCAAGCATGTCTGTCATATAAATTCCAGGACCAAAAAATGCAACATTAGCTTTTCTAAAATTTGTTGTTGTAATTAATGTTGAGACATCTGTTGAAGTTCCATGAAATAAAAATTTTGTAATTACATTATTACAATTTTTTTTATTGTTTTCATAATCATTTTTATTCCTATCTATTAATGAAATTCCAGTTACAGTAAATTCAAATATACTTTCTTTTTTTTTCTCTTCAAGTATTGATTCTATTTGATTATTAAAATTTTCTAAATTATTTAACACAAATTTTTTTTGATTTATTTCTTGCATCTTTACTTGATTTGATATATTACTAATTGAAGAATCTAATATTTTATCGAAATCATCATCTTTAATTGTTGATGTTGCCAATAAAATATCTTCATTTCCAATAGATTGTTTTAAAAATTTAACTAATTCTTTTCTATTCTCTTCTTTTGAATAATCAGGAATATTATATTTTGAATCTGATGGATAATTATTTCCTAAACAAACAAATTTTTTATTTTCTATTTTTTGTATTACTGAATTAATTTCATCTGAAGTTTTTTGATTTTTACTTGCTTTTATTCCAATTTTTGCCAATTCATTTATTAATATTATTTTTGCAATGGATGAACCTTTTTGAATTTCAATAATTGAAAAATTTTTTTGATCTATTATTTCTGATATTTCTTCCTTTAATTTATCATATAAGTTTATATCAATTTTACAATCATAATCAAAAGTTAAAATTATAGTTTGTAATAATTGAAAATTTGGATTAACTAAAGGAATAATTTTTTCTTCATTTTTATTTAATTGTTCTATGCTTTTAATTTTTTTTTCTTTTTCATTTCTATCTATTATTGATAATTTTGTAATTTTCCTCCATTTAAAAAATTTCTGTCTAAAAGTAATTTTATTTGTTAATTTTGTTAATAAAAATATTTTTCTTTGCTCTTCTTCTTTTAATTGTTTAATTTTCCTCCATTTATTAAAGCATCTACCAATAAAAGTATTTTTATTTATTAATTTTGTTAATAAAAATATTCTTCTTTTCTCTTCTTCTTCTTCTTCTTCTTCTTCTTTTTCTTCTTTTTCTTTTTCTTCTTCTTTTTTTTCTTCACTTTCTATAATTTTTTTATCCATATTAAAATGTTATTAAAAATCTTGAAGAACAAATATATGAAGAGAAAAATTTTTTTAAAAAAAAGTTATAAAAAATAGTTAATAATATTACTATTTAAATTAAAATTTTTAAACCAAATTTAATCTAAATAATAATATTTCACTTAATTGGGGGTTGGGCCCAATCCCCGATTTTTTTATCTCATAATTAATTGTCATAAAAAACAATAAAAAATGTTTTTATAACAGTTTTAGAAAATTTCAAATGAAAAAAAAAGAAAAAAATAAAATAAAAAAACTCTTCCAAAAAAAATAAAAAAATGTCAATAATCCTAAAATCAAAAATAGAAATAAGTCGTTCTCCAATCAATGATTCAGTCTCAAAGCAAATGTACTCCTTTCCAAAAGCAGAAAGTTTCCCAAAACTCAGTAAAAACAATGGTCGTACAGATCAATATTATTCCCTCCCAAACATTCATTCAATACGTTATACAACATTAGGTTATGGTCAATGTTTAGATTTCACAGAATCATAAAAGGGAATAAACTCAAAATTTTATGGTAATTATTCTGATTTTGATCCTCATCATCCTCATGGACCAAAATTTTAATTTGCAAATGGAAGAGAAAAATATGAAAAAGTATTTATTGAAGGTTCAATTCCTAATGATAAAAATGTACCTGGTCCAGGTAAATATTTTCTTCCTAAACCTTTTGGTTATGATGGTATTAAATTTAGTATAAGGAAGAAATGAAGAAGTTAAAAATAATAAAAAAATTAAAAAAACTGATTTTCCTGGTCCTGGTGAATATCCAATAACAGTTAAAATAAATGAAAAAGGAAAATATGCAGTTAGTAATATTACAAATATTTCAAGTTTGAAATTTGGTGATAAAGATAAAAAAGATTTGTTTATAATATAAGTAAATTTCCTGTTACTGGAAAATATGAATTGAAACCTTTATTTGGTAAAATTTTTTATAGTAGATATAGAAGTAATAGTGGTATTACTATTGGTGGATGATATAAGAATATTGATTCAAGAAGTAATTATCCTGGTCCTGGTTCTTATAGATTACCTTCTGATTTTGGTCAATATTTAAGTAAAGATGCTGATAAGTATCCTAGTGAAAATGTCTATCCTATTAAAAAATATCCTTTTGAAGAAAAAGCTTGGAGACTTGGAATGAAGATTAAAAAGAATGATATTAGTTATCATGAAAATGAAGAATTTGATGATAAGATTAATAAAAAATTAGATAATATAAATAATAATAAAGATAATATTAAAAATGAAAATATTGGATATAATAAAGAAAATAATGATGAATTTTATATTGATAAAGAAGAACAAGAAGATGAAAAACCTGGAAGAGAAAATAATAATTTTGAAAATACAGAAAATAAAAAAGAAGAAGAAATTAAAGAAGAAATTAAAAAAGAAGATAATGATGAAGGAGATATAGATAAAGTAGAATCTAAACTTTCAGAAAATAAAAATGAAGAAATTAAAAAAGAAAGTCAAAAAGAAGAAGAAAATAAAGAAGTAAAAATAGAAGATAATAAAAATGAAGGAGAATTTGTTGGATATTTAGAAAATGAAGAACAAGATGATGTTAAACCTAAGGATATGGAACAAATGAATGAAGTTAAAAATGAACAATGAAAAATAAGGGAAAATGCTGTTTTGTTGGTAATGAAAAAGAGATAAGGTTAAACATGAAAATTAAAAAAAAACATTATATAATAATTAATAAATTAATTTTTTTTATATATTTTTTTAAGATAAAATCCTAAATATAATTTATTTATTTATTTTTGATTTTTTTATTTTTTTTATTTTTGAGGAATTAATATTTATTTTTTAGTTAATAAATAATAAGAATTTTGATATTGTTCAACATTTTTTTAAATTTTTTATATTTTTTGTAATAGTTTTTTAATATATTTTTAATTGTTTACCATTCTTTTAATTTTTTTTTTAATTAAAAATTGGGGATTGGGTATAGACCCAATCCCCATAATGAAGATAATTAAATATATATTTAATATATAATATATTTATAATATTTTTTTAAAAAAAATATATAGTTTATATTTTAATTATTAATTATATAATTTAAATCAAACTTTTCATAAACACTTATTAATTTAATTACAATTACAATAAATATTCAATTACTCAAAAAAAGTTTTTAATTAAAAATTATCTTTATACCTAAATTATTTTCTTAATATCATACATTTAATATTATCTTCCAAATTTTCAAAAATATGCTCATCTAATTCTGAATTTATTTTATTCTTATGTATATTTTGAAAATAATGAATAACTTTTTTATTGTATTTTTAATATCAAATTTCGAATAATCATTTATATTGAAATTTTTTAATAGTTTTAATGATAATATCTGATATTTATTTAAAAATATTTTTTTTAAAAACCTCACTTCTTTTAAAGTATTAAAATAATTTATTATATCACATTTTTCAATATAAATATCATTTGATAAATTATAAATATGTTTTGTAGTTAAATTTTCTTTTTTTTTATTATTATATAAAAATTTATAACAACAGTAAAAATTTTTACTTACTAAATCAATTTTTAGTAAAGTCTTGGAAGTCATTTTAATCCTAGTCTTTTTATATATTGATGAACTAAAAGTATTTTTTGTTACCATAATTTTATTTTGTGAAAAATGAGGAGATTTATTTCTATTATTTGAATTAGAAAAATTATCATTTAAATGTAGATATATATTATTTGAAATATTTTCAACAGAATTTTTAAAAGAATTTATCATTTTAATATTAGAATTATTAGTATTAGAATTAGTAATATTATTATTACTCTTTATTAAACTTTTATTAAATATTTCATTTGAAAAATTAATCTTTTTATTATTATCACTATTTAAATCTAAAAATAAATCAATTTTTAATTTTATTTAAATTTAAATTAAAAGTGACATAAATAGTTTTTGCAATAAATTTAAAAAAAGTAAATAAATCACCAACAATTGCAATTATATCTTGTATTTTAGCATTATAAATATATGATGAAAAATTATCTTGACTCATTTCTTCATTAGAAATAACTTGATAATCAGTTTTAATTGTATCAACTCCCCAAACAGAATAATTTTTAGGACTATTAAATAACCAACCTTTATCTTCATTTAATATATCTTTTTTAATATATATTTTATCAGATTTTCTTAATTTATTATCTAATAAACAATAATGAATATCATGTTTTCTTGAAAAAAGTTCTTTTATATTATTTACTCTAAAATTTATTGTACTAAAATAAAATGTCATATAAAATGATTCTTTCAAAAATAAATCATTTAAATAATTTAAAGACATACAATTTGTATTATTATGATAATAATTTTGTCCATCTTTCCAAAAATAAAGAGCATCATCAAAATAATATAAGAAATCATTATTCCAACTTCCTCCAAATTTTCTATCTTCTAAATCAACACAAAATAATTCTCCATACATTTCTAATAAATTATTACTTTTATCATTTTCAAAATCTTTATTTACACATTTTCTAATTTCTATTTTTTCTTCATAAGAATATTGATGATATTTTTCATCTGGTTCAAAAACATAATATGTTATTACTGGATAAAAATAATTTGACATATTTAATGTAAATCCATTATTATCTTCTAATCTAAATGCTATTATTACTTTTTCTTTTGTTAATGGTATTTTTTCATAATTTTCTGATATTGATGAAAAAGTATATGATGGATTTTTTCTATAAAAAAAATTTTTTCCAAAAAATATATATTAATAATATGGCTAAAAAATATATTATTATTGTTAAAAGTCCTCCAATGCATATTTGAAATTTTAATTTATTGAATGTGAAAAAATGGAATTTTGTTCCATATACATCTATTTTTGTTAAAAAAGATATAATTTTTTTCTATTTTGACAAATTTTTTTTGTTATAAATAATAAGTTATATAATGTATAGTTTTAATTTTTAATTTTTATTTATTTTTAAATAATATAAAATTGTAGAATTAACAATTTTTATAATAAATAAATTAATTTTTAAGATTTAATTCAAATCATTTTTTTATTAAAATTAGTTATATTAATAAAAAAATTATTTTAGAATTTTCTTTTACTTTTTTAGTAAATTTTCTTTTCTTATTTTTTTGCTTTTTTTTCTTTATTTCTTCTTCTTCTTCATCATCATCTTTTTTTTTGTTTTCTTTTTTTTTAGTTTTTTCATTTTGTCTTCCTTCTTTATCCTCATCTAAATCCATAGAATCATCTTTTTTTCTTTTATTATAAGATGATAATATAAATGATAATATAATTGATACTAATATTAATGATAATATTCATGAGAGAAATGATAATGAAAAATATTTAGATTGTGAAAAATGTTTTAATGGAATTTATGATAGTAAAATTGGAAAATATATTTGTGATTATGGATAGAAAGGGAAATATTGTGATGAATTAGTTAGTAAAATAAATGATAATAAAAGTTTAAAAAATGAAAAAAAAGGATGGAATATTTCATTTATTTCTTATTTTTCAAATTACTTTAGAGAAATTATTGGTTTTATTTTTAATTCTTTTTATTCTTTATATTTTTAGAAATTTTATGAAAGGGAAAAATAATCAACATAATAGAATATAATGTTTTAGGATAAAGTGATGATGATATTATTAATTCTAATTCTATTAATGATGATAGGAATGATAATAATAAATTAGAATTAATCCCATCATCATTTTTTATTGATTGTAATAAAATGATTCTCAAAATTTCAATGTTTTTGAGGTTAGAAAAAAAGATGATAAGCATAAAATATCCTTGAATAATATTCAACAAGGATCTATTGGGGATTGCTATTTCTTATCAGTAATAGGGTCTTTGTGTGATATCTATTTGAAAAAAAGCCAAAAAATTAATCGATGATTTATTCCTTCACACTACTCATATACAAAAGAGAATGTATACTGTGTATATTTATTCATTAATGGTGTCTGGGACCTTGATTTAGTAGAAGATTATTCCCCTATATAAGTTCAAATTTCAAGCAATTCGCTTTCGCATCTTTTCAAGGAAATGAATTATAGGTATCTATTTTAGAAAAAGCCTGGTCAAAAGTCAACGAATGTTATGCGAAGATAGGATGTGGAGTAAACTCCACCAAGTTTTCTATATCCTGACCGAGGCATTCAGTGAGCAATTATCTGTAAATAAAACAAAGCGAATGAAATTTGGAATAAAATGGTCGAAAGTCAAAAAAAGGATTTGAAATGACAGCAGGTACTTCAGGAGATGTATCAAATTTAGACATTGAAGCAGTTGGTTTATCACTCCGACCTATGTATATTGTATTCGAAGTATATTAAATAGGAAATGAAAAAGTTGTAAGATTGAGAAATTCTTGGGGAAATGGAGAATGGAACGGAGAATGGAGTTATTTGAGTCCAAAATGGGCTTCAAAGCTTTGAAAAAGAAAATGGATTAAATAAAAAAGATGATGGTGATTTTTATAAGAATTTTAATGATTTTATTAAATATTATGTCACTATGGGCTTGGATAAAATACATCCTGATTATTAAACTTCGGTATTAAAAATAAAAAAAGAAGATGGTATTAAATGTCAATTAACTAAATTAACAATAATTAAACCTAAAGTTCATGTCTATCTTTCTTTGCACCAAAAAAATCCAAGAATTATTACAAAAACAAGGATATTATCAAAAAACATCTGATAGTAATTTTAATTTCTTAGATTCAATGTCAAATGCTGATATACACCTTTATATAGAAAAAAATTTAAGCAAGGGGGAATATTATATTTTCTGTGATAATAATTAAAAATTAAATAAATTATTTTAGCAAATAAAATAAATATTAAATAAAATATGGAAAATTCTTTTAACGAGAAGGCTCCTAATGAAAAAAAGAAAAAAGAATTAAAAACTTTTATTTTTACAAGAAATATTCAAAATGAAGAACAAACACCTAAAAGACCAATAGAAAACAAAGAAAATATTCCTAAACCTGAAAAAGATGAAATAAAAGATAATATTATTTTGATTTTTTATTTATATTTAATGAAGATGAAATTGTTTTTAATGTAAAAGAAAGAAAGGAGAATTTAAAAATTTCAAATATTATATATGAAAAAAGCTTTTTACCTGAATATTTTAAAGAGTACAAGACACTTTCTTTAGCAAATTTAGAAAAAAAATTCGATTTAATTCAAAAAAGTTTTGAATTGAATTATGATCATATTACATTAGAAGAAAATGAATTAAAAATAAAGATAATGATTAATATTATGGATATCATAACAGAAGAAATAATCTTTGAAATACCAATGATAAAAATGACAAACTAAGAAGAAGTGCTTTCATTTAAAGAATCAGTCAAATTTTTGGGTTAAGAAATAAATAATCAAACAACGGAAAAAGAAAATACTCAAGAAAATATTATAGTTGAACTCAAAAATATTATAGAAGCGAATAAGACAGAATTTCAAAAAAAATTAGAAGATTATAAAGCCGAATTCCAGAAAAAGATAGAAGAAAAAGAAAATGACATTCAGAAAAAAATAGAAGGAAAAGAATATGATCTCCTAAAGCAAATAAAAGAAAACGATAATTTATTCAATAATAAAATAAAAGAAATACAAGAACAAAGTGAAAAAAGAGAAAATGAAATATTTACAACAATTTCAAAACATAATGAAGAAATAGAAGCATTGCAAATTACACAAAAATATGTAAAAGAAAAACTAATATGTGAAGAAAAAGAAAATGAGAAGAGAAAGAAAAACATTTATATAAAAGAGTATTAAGTAATTTTAATATGGAAATAAATATGATTTTATTCCAAGAAAAAATCAAATTTAAATATAAAAGAAATCCAAGATGATTTAATGAGCAATCCTTCAATATATGAAACTAATTTTAATTTTGAAGGTTTATCACAAAAAACAGTCCATTTTAAATACTTAGGAAATGTAGGAGATATTTTTAAATTATTACATCATCTAATTGATGATGAAAAGGATATTATAAAAAAAGAAGTTAATAAAGTAATTATCAAAGTTAAATTTAATACAGATGAAGAAGTTTCATTTGATATACTAGCTAAAAATATTAGTTTAGATAATAATTTATATAATCTCTCTGAATCTTTAAAAGAAATAAATAAAAATAATATAATAACAAAAGCAGAATTTAAGAAAGAACTTTTGGAAAAAGTATATCCTATAGTGTCTTATTATTGGAGCTCTAGTAATACATCTCCAAGTGAAATTTTTGGAGATTCTTGGACTAAAATTAGAGGGAGATTCTTATTTGCGTCGGATTCTAATCATGATGTTGGTGATACTGGAGGAGAAGAAAAACATATTCTTACTATTAATGAAGTTCCTTCTCATCAGCATGTATATTATAAGTATTGCAGAGAGAGTCATACTATTTATCATTTAAAACAAGATAATAGTTCTTCTCATATCATGATGATACAAGACAATTATTTTATGGGAACAGATTTTACTGACAATGTTGGAGGAGGAGGTTCTCATAATAACATGCCTCCTTATTTAACTGCTAATTGTTGGAAAAGAATAGGATAAATTAAATTCATAAAAATTTAAATTAATTTATTTTTTATTAAATTTTTTTTATGGAGATTGGGATTTGGAATATTAAAAATCAAAAGTTAATCAACCTTTTTCTGATACATTTTAAAAATATAATAAAAGTTGATACTCTATCTAAATTTATATGGAACCCAGCTAAATTTAACCTATTGTGAAGAAATATTTAGAAAATTAAATATATCAGTGACATTTGATGAAAATCAATTAACACAATTTTATAAGGTTTGACTTACACAAAAAATTTTTGAAATTTCATAAAACAATTTTAGTTATATTTTTTATATAAATTTAAGAAAATAAGAAGCAATCCTCATCAGGGAGAAGCTATTACTGAGATTTACCATTTTTTTATATGATCTAAACAGTGGTTTTTACAAAGATAGCGTATCCTATCTTTTTTGACTTTTACGAAAAAATGGGAAAATGTGTAAATATAATTATTATATATAGATACAATTATTTAAAAATGAAAAAATAACTGTTTAATAACTGTATATATATAAATAATTTAAAAATAAAAAGAAAACAAAAAGAAATTATATAAAAAAAATGAATAAGAATTAGCCATGATTTAAAGTATTTAAATTTTTACTTAAAAGAAAAATTATTAATATTTGAAATACCTTAAAATAAATCCTTGTAATTAATTTTATACAAATCAAAAGCATATAATTAATTATATTTATTATAAAAACAAAATAATATTTTAATTAATAAACATAATTTAACAAATAACAAATAAATATTAGCAAAATAAAAATATAAACAATGATTTCACAAAAAAAGGATAATTGTCGGAATAACCTTTAAAAAAAGAAAAATTACAAAAAAATTATCAGATTATTTAAATTAAATGATTATAGATTAGAAATAGGTAATTAAAAATATCACTTAAAGAAAAAAAAATGCATATAATTATATAGGGAATATAAAAAAGAGCAAATAAAAATCCTGAATCTAGTCAAATTAGAAATAAATGCAAAATATAAATAAATTTTGAAAAATTGAAATATTTTTAATATCAATTTAATATATATAATATTTAATTGATAAAATTATCAAATTCTACAATTTATTCCAAAAAAGTAGAGATTTTGATTAATTCTTATTTTTAAAAAATCTTATGCAAAATATCCTTTATTTCAAAATTATATAGGAAAAAAGGAAAAAATAAATTACCATAAATATAGTAATACCGATAGATTTTTCCAGCCTATCTAATTCCTTAATATATTTTTCAAAGGTATCTACCTTTTTATTTTTCAAAAATTTTCAGAATTTTTAGAATAATAATAGTCTCTAGCCAGAGCAATCGCATTCGGTGATGTTTTCACTGTGTTCTCAACATTTAGATTAGATAATGACCATTCGACTTATCCCCAGTTGCAGAAATCCCTTTGAAGATATGATCTTCAGGTAAAAGATTTACGGGACCGTATTGGTCCATATTCCTCTAAAAGGCCAAAAAACATCAGAAGGCCTAAACCTTAACCTGCACCCTTTCAAATACAGACTAATTTAATCCCTACCATATTTATTCATTTTCATTTATTAAATTTAAATTAAGATAATACACGAGTAAATTTTTATTGGAGTCTCTGTTTCATAAATCTAGATTTTCTAAATAAGGTGAAGAGCACTCTATTACTATATATACGGTATTTTAATGATAAATTTTTGTATAAGAAAACTATATATTATTTTAATCGAAGCTTTTATTATCAAAGATTTATTAATTTGATTTTTTTGAATAAAAAATAATTAATTTATATAAAAAGTTATGAATGATATTAATATTTCCACGTATAATTAATATAAAATTAAAAAAAACCTATATATTATAATATTATTAAAAAATATTTATAAAAGGTAATTAAATTTATCAAAAAAATGAGTAAATTATTATTTTGTTAAATAAAATATTTGAGTCACTTTATTGTATGTATTTGGTTCTATTGGACTAAATAAGATATTTTTATCTTAAACTTTTTATTTATTATAAAACCTCCAAATTAAAACCATTAAAATAAAACTGTTCCATTAACATAAATCTTATGTCTTTTTTAAAATTTTATTTCTATTAGAAGAAAAAAATAGATGCATTGTCCTTACATTATTTTTTGCTTTTATTTTTTATCCAAAAAAAAAACAACGTTACACTCGAAAAAACCAAAAAAGAAAGAGAAAAAATATTTTTTTCTATACTTTTCTTATCTAAAATCATACTTTCTTTTAAATTATTTTATTCAGAAATAATACTAATTTACCAATTTCCTCTTCTTCATCTCTATTATAATAATTTTCATTTTTTGATTTAACTTTATAACCATGAATAATAATCCTTCCTACTTTATAATCAGGAATAAAAATTATAGGATTAAATAAATTCATTTTATAATTCCCATTAAATAATTTTTTTTCCCCAAATTCACAATCTATCGTTTTTATCGGTGACAAAGGAATTATATTTATAAGCATTACTTTTTTTTCCTAACAAACTTGAATTTCTTTATTTTACTTCAATTTGTTTTTTATCACACTATAAAATAATAAATAATCAAAAATATAAATAAAAAAAAAGAAGAATAAATTTAATTTTAATATGTCCCAAAAGAGACTTCAAATAGAAATTCAAGATTTTTCAAACAATCCTCCTGAAAATTATGAAGAAAGGCCTTTGAATGAAAATGATTTAAACAAATGAATTTATTTTAATGGGTCCATTAGAATCACCATTTAAAGGAGGAATATTTATTTTTAATCATTAGAATTTCCAAAAGATTATCTTTTCAAAACACCAAAATGAACTTTTTAAACAAAAATATATCATCCAAATATATAAATTCAAATAGTTCAATTTGTTTAGATTATATTTTTAAAGATCAATTGACTCCAAAATTAATTATTAATGAAGTTGTTAAAGTTATTTCTAATTTAATGGTTAATCCTAATTTTGAAGATCCTTTAGTTCCTGAAATTGAAACTGAATATGTTGAAAA
>JAJJLU010004261.1:0-15811 GCA_023807065.1 Isotricha intestinalis | reverse complement strand
GATTTAAATATCCTATATTTAGTGGAATTTTAATGTTTTTAACTATATCATTTTTATTAATATGTTGATTCACAATATATAGTCACACATTTAGTTTTTATTTGTATAATTATTATGATAAAAAATAGTTATATTTATCACAAATATCTTTCTCCTTTTGTTGATAAATATATTTTTAGTTATAGAAATCCATATGATTTTAATTGTAAATATTTAACTACTATTAAAAAAAATCAAGATAGTATTGAAAGACCTGAAAGTTATTTAATAGAAAAAGAAAAATTTGATATTACGAATATAATAACTGAACCATTAAAAGTTTTTGATGATTTTAAAAATAAATATGAAGATTTATTATTAAGATTTTCTGATTGGGTTGGATTTTGTGAAAAAGTTAAAAATTTAATTTATTGGACAGATCCATTATTATCTTTATATTTTCTAATTATATTAATAGCTGTTTATTTATTTATTTATCATATTGATTTAAAATATTTATTACTTTTTTCTTATACAAAAAAATTCATTATTGGAATGTTTTATTATAAAGTTAAATATGATAGCAACAAAGAAATTTTAAGAATAGTTTTAGAATATTGTCTTAAAGATTGGAGAAAACAACATGGTCAAATTAAAAGCACTATTGATTTTAGAAACATAAAAATTTTTGATGAAAAATTTAAATTTTTTATCAAGGAAACTATTGAGAAAGAAACTAATTTAGTTTTTTTAAAAGAAGAAATATTTAATACTGTTTATTCATTAGGTGAAATACAAGATGAATTAGCTAAATGTAATGAAATAATTAAAATAAAAAAAACTTCAAAATTATTTTATTATTCAAATGATAATCCTAAAGTTTATAAAAGTCCTGATGACATTGAAGATTATTTTTATTATTTTGTTCAAAATATTAAAAGTGATTTTTATTTAGTTAGACATGGTTTAGTTGCACAAAATGAAAAACGGTTAGTTCATCAAGATAGAATTTTTTCTCTTGATTCTGAAAATTTTTTTAAAAATCAAAAAGAAAAGGAAGATTAAATTTTATATTTTAAATGAAAAATATTTTTTTATAATTAATGAAGTTATTTATTTCTACTTCATTGAATAACTAATTATATTAAAATTTAATTCATTTTTTTATTTAAAGTATTTCCCAAATATTTTCAAATGAAGTACAAATTTTTGCACCAATAATATTACTTGGAATTTCATAACTTGAAATAGAAATTATATCATCATTATATTTTATATTTTTATCAATATTACTTTTTCCACTACCATTAATAATAAAACAAACACTTTGATTTTCTTTTAAATTATTATTTAAATTTTCACAATAAGAATCTAAATCAACTAATCTACCTTTATCACTTATTAAAATTTTAGGAGTATTTTTCCCAATAATATTATTTAATTTATCATAATCAATAACTTTTAATAAATTTTCATTTGAATCAGAATTTATTTCATTATTTAAAAGTAATTGTGTAAATAAACCACAAAATCTTTTAAATGTTCTTGGAATTCTTGTATTTTGATTTATATCAATAAATATATTATTTGTTGTGTGAATATATACTTTTAATAAACCAACTTTATTTAAAGGAGAATCAAATAAATTTAATAAAATTTGATGAGTTATATCTGGACAATAATCATTTGGATCTTTTTTCATTTTTTTAATTAATTTTAAAAATTCATCTCCATTCATTATTTTTGGGTTTTTTGTTTGGGATAATTCAAGTGATGATTGCTCTATGATTATTATTATTTTCTTTTTAATTTTTGAATATAATGAAAATTTTTTTATATCTAAATCAATCTTTTTATCTTCATTTATTATATTCTCTTCTGTTGAATTATCTTTTTTATTGTTGTCTTCCTCTAAAATTAAAGGTAAATTCTTATCATTTTCTCTTTTAGTTTTATTCTTTAAAAATTTTTTGTTTTCTTTTTTATCCATTTAATTATTGGAATAAAAATTAAAAATATAAATAATTAAAATAATACAATATTAAATATTCATGTATAAAAATAATAATAAATCTATATAATACAATATATTTATAATAATTTATTTCTAAAAATAACAAAATTATAAAATCAAAATTATTTAGTTTCCTTTAATTCAATAATAGCATTAAAATGAGTTTTTTTCAAATTTTCTAAATCACTAAACAAAATATCAAAATTTTGAGCATTATATAAAATATTTTGAGCAACAATAATAATATCATTTTCATTATGTTGACTAATGTGACATAATTTTTCATTAAAATATTCATTAATATAATTTTCTTTATTAATTTGTTCACATATTTTCATTGCAACAAGAATTGTAGAAGCAGCAAGTAAACTTGGTTTTTTTTGGCTTAATATATAGTCATGACAATTCATTTTGGCTAAATAAATACAAATATATTTTAATAAATTTAACATATTTTTTGTATATAGTTTTTTTAGTGTTTTTGAAAGTTTTATATCTAATTCACTTTTTTCTTTTATATCTTTACAATAATTTTCAATTAAAAATAAACTTTTAATTTGATAATCATTAAATTTTACATAAAATATTTCTTCAATAAAAATATTAATAAATTCCCATATATTAGGCTTTCCAATATAATAATCTAAAAATTTTGTAATTTCTTCTTCTTTTTCTTTTATTTCTTCACATGTTAATTTCTTATGGGCAATTTTTTCTTGAATAATTTTTAATTTTAAAGGAGAAATATCTTGATATTTACTAGCAATAAACATAGAAGTAACTCCAATTAAATGTAAATCATTAGGTTGTAAAATTATCTTTTTATTTCCACAAATTTTAAAATATCTATCCATAATATTTACACTTTCAAAATATGTTAATTCATTACAATTATAATTTGATAATACTTCAATCATCCAATCAATCATCCTTACTCTCATTCTTTCTGTAATTTTATGATTAAATAAAAAATTCTTATTTTCTTCTTCTTCACTTAATAATGAATTTATTATTGAATTTGAATATTCATCTCTAACTATTTTAGAAAACATTTGTCTATATTCTTCTTTGGTAAACTTATTTTCTTCTAATAATTTTTCATTAATTTGTAAATTTTGTAAATTTAATGGAATTGTATTTTCTTCTTTTTTTTTTAATGTTTTAATTGGTTCAAAACTTATTGAAGATAATGAAAATACTATTTCTTTTTGAAAATTTTCTGATTCTTTATTGTAAAGTCTATTTTTTATACTTTTATCTCTTTTTATAATTTTGTTATTATATAATATTTTTTTAAGTGGAACCTTTGAATAAATATTATTTTGATTTCTTGAAGTTTTTGAATCTAAGATTTTTTTTGCACTTGTTTTTTTAACATATATGAAACTAGATGATATTATGTTTTGGGAAATATTATTTCTTATTGGAAAAATATTTTCATTATTAATATAAGAAAAATTAGTAGACATTGATTTTTATTTCCATTTTTTTATTTTACTATAAATATTGTTGTGATCAGATTCTGATCTCATTTAATAATAAATAATTAAAAATTGAAAATAAATTAAAGAGTACTAAACATAAGCGATTAATTTTATCATAATAATTAACACATAATTTTAATTTTATATTATTAAACAACAAATATATAAAAAAAGTAAATAATTTATTCATCAGGTTTTCTAACAACAATCAAATTATTTAGACTATTACTTTTTTTCCTATCAGTTTTAACAGTGACTTTCTCAATATTTTTTTTCATAATAGAAGCATATAATCTAAAATCAGATGCTTTAGAATAACCATAAGTATTTTTGATTGACCTTCTTTCTTTAACATTTTCATTATAATATTTTTTAATCCATTCATGTTCTAAAACATTTTTAATATTAATTCTTTCATCAACATTTTTATTCATTGTATCTTTAATGAATTTAATTCCTTCAGAAGAAATATTTTTCCATTCTTTCCCATCAAACTTAACTTCATCTTCCAAAGTATTTTTAATATAATCTTTCTTCCCATTTTTATTAGTATAATTAAAAGGTAATTTGGAACTAAATAAAAAATATGTAATAACACCAATAGACCAAATATCAGCTTTAAAATCATATTTATTTTCTTTAATAACTTCAGGAGCTGCATAACCAGGAGTTCCATAACTTTCATTACATTTTTCTCCAGGTCCTAAAATTTTACTTAAACCAAAATCTAATATTCTAATATCTGCAAATGAAGTTGAATCTGTCATTACTATATTACTTAATTTTAAATCTCTATGTATTATTCCTAAATTATGCATTGTATAAACTGCTGTTGATATTTTATGAATGTATTTTGCTACTTCTTTTTCTTCTAAATCTAATGCTCTTTTTTGCAAATAATAATATAAATTTCCTCCTTGACAATATTCCATTATTAAATCCAAATTTGTTGGTGTTTCTATTATTTTATATAATTTTATTATATTTGGATGTTGACATATTCTTAAAATATCTATTTCTGTTTTTAATAAATCTAAATCATTTTCTGTTAATTTTTTTTTATTTATTCTTTTTATTGCCACTTTTCTATTTGTTTTTTTCTCTTTTCCTAAATAAACTTTACTAAATTTACCATGTCCTATTTCTTCTTTAACAATATATAAATCTTCTGTTTTTGCATAATTCGTTACATTTTTTAATATATTTATCCAATCTTCATAAATTTCAATATCATCTGATAAATATAAATGAGTTTTTTTTTTGGGATTTATCAAATTAAAAGTATAATATATTTTATTGTTTATTGTTTTTACATTATTTTCTTCATCAAATTCTAAAAATAATCCATTTAGATTATGCATTCCTTGATGATATTTTGATTTTTTTGTTTTAAAGTAGAATAAATCTTTGTTATATAATTTAAAATATAATTTTTTTAATGTATGTGAAGAAGGAGTTAATTTATAAAGATAAGATTCATATTTATTTTCTTTGGAGAATAGTTTTTGACTATCTTTTTTTGAAGTTTGACCATCAAATTTAATTCCATCATATTCATCATCATCATAATTTTCTTCACTACTAAAAGCTGAATTTTCATCTTTTTCTTTTGATTCACTTTTATTCTCATCATTATATGCTATTAAATTTTGAATTTCAATTTCTTTTAAAATTTTACATGAATTAATTATAGTTGGAATAGATTTTCTAAATTTTAAAAAACCAGCACTTGTAGCCATTAACTTTAATTTTTCATTATTATTATCTTGTAATATAGGAGTTGAATTTGGTCTTATAAATTTATTTTTGAGTGGGCTTTTCTCGTTTCTTGATGTAAATTGTGTTTTTGCTTTAATGTTTGATTGTAAAGATAATAATTGACGTGTTGAACCACTTTTTTTTGATTCTAATTGTTTACAATCAATTTGATTATCTTTTTGAAAATTATTATCTATTTTTATTATATAATTATTTGAATGGAATTTATTTTCTTTTTTTTCATTGGAATTAATAATATCTAAATAAGGTTTTTCTTTTGTTTTCATTTTTTGATTATTTTTCGAATCAATTTTAAATTCAATTAAATCATTTTTATTTTCTTTCTTTTCATCAATTTTTTCAATATTAACAATTCCTTCAATTTCATAAATATTACCCTTAGATTTATTAATATAATTTTTATAAAATAAATCAATTTCTTCATTATTAAAAGGTTTTTTTTCATAAAAAAAAGATATAATAGGAATAATAAGTTCATAATTTTCTTCATCAATGATACAATGGAAAAATTGGTTTAAATTCATTTTTTCTTTTTTTCCAAAAATTTCATTTAAAGCATTAAATAATTCTTCTTCTAAATTTACCATAGCTTCAAAATCATATAAAACTGGAATATATGATAAAACAACTCTGATATCATCTCTCTCAATAAAACCATCATTATTAAAATCATAAAAATAAAATATAAACTTAATTGTATTTTTTAAACTTTCAGAAAATAATATAGTCATTCCTTCAATAAATTCTTTAGGAGATAAATAATTATCTTTATTTGCATCAAAAATATTAAATAATCTTACATTTATTAATCCTGGAAGAGGAAAATATTTTGAAAAAGATGTTCTACTTATTCCATTTGTTTTTTTTGTTGATTGATGAGATAAATCTCTCCAAATTTCTGATAAATATAATGTAAATCCAATAATTGATTTTACTTGATATTGAGATAAGAAAGTTTCAATATGTGAAATACTTAAATTTCTTTGATCTGCTTCTTTGATTTTTATTAATGATAAATTTGATTGAAGCATTATTGTTTTTAACTTTGTTTTTTCTCTTTTTATATCTAATGGAATTGTAGTCATTCCTAAATTAAATCAAATATTTCTAATTTATAATATTAAAAAATATATTTTAATTAGTTTTTATTTTTTCTATATTTTTAGTAGTTTTTATATTTATCTAATAAATTTAATTTTATTATACTTTTTTTTTTACTTATATTTATTATTCAATGATTTTTACAAAATTTGATTTTCACTTGTAATATTTATTGCTTTGAACAATCTCAAAATTTTTTTAATAATAAATCTAATAACTTTTTTTATTTATTCTTTAATAAATTGAAACCTTTTTTTTATAATCAAAATTTCATATTATCATTAATTAAATTCTTAATTTGAGAATTTGAATAATATATATAATATTTTTTTAATTTATTTCACATGTATTATATTTGTTTTAGATTTATGTTTTCCTATGAAAAGATCATTTGTTTTTGGATAAACATTATTTCTATTTTGGTCTTTCATATTTCTAATGGTTACAAAATTTAATTTTTATTCGATGAAATTAATGAATAAATTTTCCTAATTTTACATTTGTATATTAATATTATGGAAAATATAATTATAATTATTTATAATAATTTAAACTTATTAAAAATATATTTAGTTTTTGAATAGGTACTTTACAATTTTGATAATTCACTTTCATCAATTTTATAACATCTTTTTAAAAATTACTTTTATAACAATAAATTAAATAATCATTAAATATATCATCGATTATTTTCATTATATTTCATTTATTTAATTCATTATTTATTTAGTAATAATACTTCATTTATAAATTATTATATTCAAATTTTTTAAATTTAAGTTGTTTTATTTTATTTAATTTCTTGTTGAACTATTGTTAATTATTCTTTGAATTTACTTTAAAGATATCGATAAGGTTTTAAAAATATGATTTTTTAAAAATTAAAAGCCATAAAATATTAAACAATACATTTTTATTTTTAATTTCTTATAAAAATAAAATTAAAAAAATGAGTTTAACAACCATTGGAAATAAAGTAAAAAAATAAATTTTATTTTAAAAATAGATTAGAAATCTTTCACCAAAACCAAAAAAAAAATCAAATTTGGAAATATCTTTAGATACTTATTTAATAAAATCTCCCATTATAAAAAGACAAAAGGGAAATACAAACATCAATAAAAATTTATCGATAATTTTAGGCTCAAAAAAAAATGATAAAGAAATTAAAAGAAGTACTTCTGATTTTAATAATAAATTATTTGATTCTTATCAAAATATTTCATATTCATTCTTAACACCAGAATATAGAACTAAAGAAAAAAGTTTTTCAAATTACGAATTTACAAAAGATAATATTACTGATTTTGTAAATGGTTTTAAAACAATGAAAGATTTAAGATCAAATAAGAAGATAAAAAATGATAATTCAATTAACTCTTTTTCTCCAATGACTTCACAAAGATATGATAATTCTTTAGAAAAATCAATAAAAAATATAAATTTTATTAAAAAAGAAATTACATGGGAACTTAGGCAAAAACCAAATAAAAGAGTTTTTTCAAGAGAACATGAAATTGAAAAAATAAATAAAATTTTAGATAAAAGCAATAGATTTAATATTAATATAAATGGAAAGAGAAGAATTAATTTAAAAAATCCTTTTATAAAGGCTCAAGAATTAAATTTACTAAAATCACAAAATTATAATTCAAGTTTAACTTTAAATAATATAAGCAATTCTAAAAATAAATTTAAAGAAAGTAATTTAAGAAAACCAAATATATATAATCTTAAAAAGTTTGAATATAATAAAGACTATTTGAAACCTTTCAAAAAAGAAAAAATCATTAAAAAATTTCCTCGAAATGAAGTAGAAGAATTTACAAATGGTTTAATGTATTCTCCTTATTCTTAATGAAGAAAATTTACATATATTTATGTAAATAATTTTTAAATTATTCTTTTTTTGTTTAAAAAGATAAAATTAAGATAATAAATTAATATTATAAATTTAATAAATAATTGTGTTTCTAATATTATTAGAAAATCTTAATGTATTTTTAAATTTATATATACCTATGTTTTCAAAAACAATGTTTTTTCTAAAACAAGATATATAAAATATATTTATTTTCTTCTTAAATATTTATTCTTGTTTTATTTTAAATAAAATATATATATTGAATTTTTATTTGAATTTTAAACATTAAATAAATTATAATTTATTTTATAAATCAATTAATTTTAAATTTATTTCAATATGAATAGATTTAATAGTAAATTATATTACAAGCCACCTCCAGTAAAACCATCAAAAAAACTACAAAATCAACATCAACCAGAATGGAATTCATATCAAACAGATTTAAATAGATATAAATTATCAAATGCAGAAGCAATTAAGAAGAAAATAAATGCTGTAAGTAAAAATTTAGAAAGTGCAAAGAAAGAATATCAAAATATGATTTTAAGTGGAAAAATTTATGCTGATGAATTCCAAAATGATTATTATGACCCTCAAAATAAGAAGAAAATAGTACGAAAAAAAATAGATTTAACTCCTATGAATCGTTTTGAAAAAAAAATTATTGAAGTTCCGAATAAAGCAAATTTAATGAAAGGATATAATAATACTTTTGATAATAAATTTATAAATAAAAGAAGTAAATCTGGAATGTATAGAAAAATAAATCAAAATTCTGATATTCAGAATTTATATGAAGTTAATCAAATTAATAAAAATAAAGGAAAGAAAAATGAAAGTGATGATGAAGAAATTAAAATGATTTATAATTCAAATGTTAATATGACAATTGCTGAAACAAAAGCAAAAAATAATTCTTTAAATTATTTAAATGAAAACAACAATTATTATTCTAATATTCAAAATCCTGAATTATTTAGTGAATTTGATAAAACTATTCAAAAAATGCAAGATGCAATCAAAGAAAATCAAAATGAAAATATTCAAAAGGTGAAAAATAATAATAAAATAAATAATAAAAATAAAAGACCACAAACTGCTTTAAATCAGAATAATAAAAGAAATAATATTAATCAACAAAATATTCCAAAGAAAAATAATAAAAATCCAGTTGATAATCAATTTCCAACTTTTGAAATGGATGATGAAAATATTAATTTAGATAATGTTAATGAAATTCAAAATAATATAAATCAAAATTTTTCAAAATTAAATGATTTAGATCAATATATGAAAAAATTAGATATGATGATTGATGATTCAAAAAAAAAATCAATGAATTCACAATATCATAAAGATATTATTGGTAAAGAAAATGAATTTAATAATGATGAAATGAATGATAATTATAATCTTAATCAAAATTATAAAAATAAAAAAGAAATGAGTTTTCCTTTAAAAGATATTCCTCAAACAATTCAAGTAAATCAAGATTTTGAAGAGCAAGACAAAAGAATTGAAATTAACGATGAATATAATAATCCAATTGAAATAAATCCAAATCCTGAAATCATTGAAGACAAAGATAATATTCCTAATAATAATAATATTAATTTTGCCAGAAGTTTTGGAAACGAAGAAAATTATGAAGAAATAAATAATCCTTATATTCAAAAATTTGAAGATAAGAATATTAAAAATTATAATAATATACCTTATAATTATAATGAACATAATGAAATGAATAATTTTTCAAATCAAAATTATTCTAATTATAACAATTCAAATTTCAATAATAATAATAATAATAATTTTGGTGGATATAATAATTTAAATGAAAATAATAATGATAATAATAATATAAATTTTGCAAGAAGTTATAGTGAAAATGAGAATTATGATTTTAAAGATGAAAATATAATAAATCAAAAAATACCTAAACCAACTCAAGAAGTAAAAAAATATACATCTCCTATTTATAGTGATAAAATAAATATTCCAAATTCATATACTAATAATAACAAAACTTATATTAATGTTCAAGAAAATAGAAATATTTTTAATAATGATAATGTATTATCAAATAAAATTGATATATATAATAATATTCCTTTATACAAAAATCCAAATTCTCAATTTGAACAAAATAATAATATTCCTATTTACCAGAAACAAAATAATCAACAAATAAATAATAATCCAAATAATAATTTTTCATATATTACAAATTTGTTGTCACAAACGAAAGAAGAAATTGAAAAATTAACTAAGGATATTGATTCTCCTTCAATGAATCTTTATAAATATAACAATAATCGTATTCAGAATTATTAAATATTTTTTTATTTTAATTTTTTATTTTACTAAAAGTAAGTTTAAAAATAAAAAATTAATGGGAAATAATGAATTTCTTTTTTCAAAACAAAACATTTGAATTATCTTGATTATGATTATAATATATTTTTTTTAATTTGGAAAAGGAAAACTAAAAAAATAAAATAATCTTTAATTTTTAAATTTCTATATTTAATTAAAAGATTATTTTTTAATATCACAAATTTGTTATTTATTAATCATTAAAATTTTAATCTTTCTTTTATTATTATATATTAATTTATATATTTTATATTATAAAAAAGAATAATGTCAGATAATAATGAAAAAGCCAAAGACGAAAAAAAGGAAAAAACTGAAGACAAAAAGTTAGAAGAAACTCAAAAAAATAATAAAGAGAAGAAAGAAGAAGAAAAAAAAAAGGAATCAGATAATAAAAAACAAAAAGTAGATGATAATCAAGATAAAGTTAAAAAAGAAACTGAAAAACCAAAAACTGAAGAAAAGAAAGTACAAGAAAAACCTAAAACAGAAGAAAAAAAAGAACCTGAAAAACCAAAAACTGAAGTCAAAAAACAACCAGAAAAGCCAAAAACTGAAGAAAAGAAAGAACCAGAAAAACCTAAAACAGAAGAAAAGAAAATACCAGAAAAACCTAAAACAGAAGAAAAGAAAGTTCCTGAAAAACCTAAAACAGAAGAAAAAAAAGAACCTGAAAAACCAAAAACAGAAGTAAAAAAAGAACCAGAAAAACCAAAAACAGAAGAAAAGAAAGTACAAGAAAAACCTAAAACAGAAGAAAAGAAAGTTCCTGAAAAACCAAAAACAGAAGAAAAAAAGGAACAAGAAAAACCAAAAACAGAGGTAAAAAAAGAACCAGAAAAGCCAAAAACAGACGTAAAAAAAGAATCTGAAAAGCCAAAAACAGAAGTAAAAAAAGAAGAAGAAAAACCAAAAACTGAAATTAAAAAAGAAGAAGAAAAACCAAAAACTGAAGTAAAAAAAGAACCAGAAAAACCAAAAACTGAAGTAAAAAAAGAACCTGATAAACCTAAAACAGAAGAAAAAAAAGAACCAGAAAAACCTAAAACTGAAGTAAAAAAAGAACCAGAAAAACCTAAAACAGAGGTAAAAAAAGAACCTGAAAAACCTAAAATAGAAGAAAAAAAAGAACCTGAAAAACCAAAAACAGAAGTTAAAAAGGAACCTGAAAAACCAAAAACAGAAGTTAAAAAAGATCCTGAAAAACCAAAAACAGAGGTAAAAAAAGAACCTGAAAAACCAAAAACAGAAGAAAAGAAAGAACCTGAAAAACCTAAACCTGAAGTTAAAAAAGAAGTTGAAAAACCTAAAACAGAAGAAAAAAAAGAACCTGAAAAACCAAAAACTGAAGTTAAAGGAGAGAAAACAGAAGAAAAGAAAGTACCAGAAAAACCCAAAACTGAAGAAAAAAAAGAACCTGAAAAAACTAAAACAGAAGAAAAGAAAGTACCAGAAAAACCAAAAACAGAAGAAAAGAAAGAACCTGAAAAACCTAAAATTGAAGAAAAGAAATTACCAGAAAAACCAAAAACAGAAGAAAAAAAAATACCAGAAAAACCAAAAACTGAAGAAAAGAAAGAACCTGAAAAACCAAAAACTGAAGAAAAGAAATTACCTGAAAAACCTAAAATTGAAGAAAAGAAAGAACCTGAAAAACCAAAAACAGAAGTTAAAAAAGAACCTGAAAAACCTAAAACAGAAGAAAAAAAAGAACCTGAAAAACCTGAAAATTTACAATTAAAAATAGATAATGAAATAGTAAAAACTGAAAGAGAAATTTTAAAACTAGAAGAAAATGAAAAAAAAAAGGAAGAAGAAGAAGATAAAACAAATAATGTAAAAAATGAATTAATAAATTTAAGTAACGGAAGTAAATCGTCATTTTCAATGTCAAAAAGTCAATTAGTAATCAAAAAAACAATAAAAAAATGGAAAAGAAAAATAGCAAAATTTATAGATTCAACTCCAGTAGTAATAGTAATGTCAATATTTACAGTTTTTGCACTTTTTGCAACAGATATTCAATCAGCATTTTTAGGTTTACAAGTTGATACAGCATTTAATATAATAGAAATAATATTATTAATATTGTTTTTAGCAGAATTAATATTAAGTACAATTGCAAAAGAAGGTTATTTATTTAGCTTTTTCTTTTGGTTAGATTTAATTTCAACTGCTTCAATGATACAAGACATTGATTATATTATGAATCCTATTTTAGGTTATGAACCTATTAAAACTGAAACTTACAGTAAAGGAAGAAGAAGAGCAAGTACTGCTCAAGCTGCTAAAGCTATTGCTAAAGTCAGTGCTGCTTCAAGAGCTACCAGAGTTTTGAGAATTATTAGAATTGTTAGATTGATAAGAATGGTTAAATTATATAAGAATGTTTTACTTGAAAGAGAAAAAAAAAATAAAAAAATACAAGAAGAAAAAAAGAAATTAATGGAAAAATTGGAAATGGAAAGATTAGAAAAAACTGAAATGTCTTCTTCAAAAACTTTAGTTAATTCAAGTAGTGATGATGACGCTATTTTTAAAAATAGTTTAAATGGCTCTAATAACAATAATAATAATGGAGGAAGTAATCTTATAAGTGAAAATAATAATAATAACAATTATGAAATTGATAATGGAGGAAATAATAATAATGGTGAAGTTAAAAGTAATAATATAAATGGAGATTTTTATGAAAATAATGGTGATTCTACAAGAAGACCAAGTAAAGGAGGTTTTGTTCCAAATGATAATAAAGATAAAGATCTTGGGAAAACTCATACTTTAAAAAAATTAAAACTAAAAAAAGAAGAAATGGAAAGAAAATTAAGAGAAAAAGAAAAAGAGGAAGAGGCAAGAAGAAAAAAATTCCAAAAATCAAAATCTAAAACATTGATTGCTGGAAATAATGATGATGAAGATGAAAATGAAGAATTAATAAAAGAATCAAAAATAAGTAAAATTGTTACAGAATCTTTAACAAAAAAAGTTATAATATTAATATTGACTTTATTATTAATTTTTCCTTTATTAAGTGATGATTTTTATGAAGATGATTCATCAATAGTATATAATTTAATTACTGAACTTTTATCAACAAATTATGGAATTTTTACAGAGAAAGGAATTTTTGATAAATCAATAAATTTAACTAATTTATATGATCCAAAATATCCTCCAATTAACATAACAATAAGAGGATTAGTATATTATCAAAATCCTCTTTATAATAAGAGCAACCATACATTTAGATATAAAGAATTAAAAACTGTATATAGTGAAGATACTCAAATAAGAATAGTATATTCAATAAGAAAAGAAACTAGATTACAAGGATTATTAAATTTATGTCAAACAATATTTGTTTGTATTTGTTTAACTTTAGCATCGTTAACTTTTGAAAAAGATGCTGATGATTTAGTTTTGGATCCTTTAGAAATTATGATTGAAATAGTAGAAAAAGTAGAAAAAGATCCAATTGGTGCTAAAAATATAGAAGAATTACAAGAAGGTGTAAAAGCACAAGTTGCTCAATTAGAGGATCAGCAAGAAAATCCTAATAAAAAACCAGATGATAATAGTGAAACTTTCGAAATTTCAGTTATTAAAAGTGCAATTATTAAAATTTCAGCTTTGTTAGCTATTGGTTTTGGTGAAGCAGGAGGTGAAATTATAAAGAAAAATCTACGTCAAGGAGAAGAATTAAATCCAAGATTAATGGGAAAGAAAAAAACTGCAATTTTTGGTTTTTGTGATATAAGACAATTTGAAGAAATAGCATTAGCCTTAGAAGAAAGAACAATATTATTTGTAAATGAAATAGCAGAAATTGTACATTCTAGTGTAGATAAATTTCAAGGAGCAACAAATAAAAATATAGGAGAATCATTTTTAAATGTATGGAAATTTTATAATGTTTCAAAAGTTCATAATCATAAAGATGGAGAAATGAAAGAAATAAAAAAGGATAATTTATTAGAAATAGATCCAACAAATCCTCAAGTAGGAATAACAGCAGATTGTTCAGTTTTAGCATTTTTAAGAATAATATTAAAAATAAATAAAAACCTAAATATATTAGCATATCGAGAGAATGAAAATATATTAAAAAGAATACCAAATTTTAAAGTAAATATGGGATTTGGACTTCATTTAGGTTATGGTATTGAAGGAGCAGTTGGTTCCTCATATAAAATTGATGCTTCTTATTTAAGTCCTAATGTAAATATTGCTGCAAGATTAGAAACAGCAACAAGACAATTTGGATTAAGTTTATTAATTAGTGGTGTATTATATGATTTATTTACTGATGATATGAAAAATATTTGTAGATATATTGATTGTGTAACTGTTAAAGGAAGTGAACTTCCTTTAGATTTATATACTATAGATTTAAATTTAAATGTTACTCCTCAAAAAGAAAGTAAAATATTAATTGTTTCTAATAAAGAGAAAAAAAATATATTTGCTGAAAAAAAAATGCAATTAGAAGGTGTGATTGAAGAATATGGTGCAGTTACTCCTATTGTTTTAGATAAAGAAAGTTATAGAGAATTAATTAAAGAAAGATCTATGGATTTTAATGATAGTTGGAAAAAAGGAATTGAAAGTTATAAAAGTGGTGATTGGAAAATGGCGAATATGTATTTTCAAACTTGTTCAAGAATTGATCCTGATGATGGACCTACTAAAATATTATTGAATTATATTAGAGCAAGGAAATTAGTTCCTCCTAGTGATTGGAAAGGAGTTAGAGAATTAACTAGTAAATAAAATATAAATTTTTATAATTTTTTTTGGGACTTTTATTTTTTATCATTTTGTTATATGAGAACTATTTTATCTGATTTTTAACTTGTTTATATTCATTTAACAAAAATTTATTTGATGGTTTTTTAATATTTATTTATTTTTTATTTCTTTATATTTTAAAAAAATTAGAAAAAATAATTTTTTTTGATTCTTTTTATTCATTTTTTTCTTTACTTTCTTTATTTAATTCATCTTCAATTCCATTTAATTTATTATTTTCTTCATTAATATCTTCATTATTTGAATTTTTATTTTCAGAATTATTTTCATCTTGATTTAAATTACCATTATTATTATTTATATTAATATTACTTGGTTCTGTTGTAGTTTCAAAATTATTTTGAAAAGCAGAATAAGTATCTCTTACATTTCCTCTTGATGTTATTTTATTATTTTCAGTCA
>JAJJLU010004260.1:0-15834 GCA_023807065.1 Isotricha intestinalis | reverse complement strand
ATTTAAGAAAAAATATAAAATGTTTTATATTCAAAAATTTTTAAAAATTCATATATACATCAATTAGTTTTAATATTGTAGAAAAATATATTTTAATTGTGATGATATTAAATCAAAACTATTGAAAAGCTTAGAAAATAAGAATGAAAAAATCATACTAAAATTTATTCTGTAATTATAATTATTGTTTATTATTCTATTGAATACAGCATACAAAAAGATAATAATTAAAAATTTGGTGTATGATTTATTTATTTAATTGATTGTTGTTTGTTTTTTGGAAAAATACAATTTATAAATTAGAAAACCTCATTATTATAAAAGTTTGTGTATTTTAATCAATCAATAAAAAGAATTCAAAATTTAATATTTATTCAAAGAAAAAAATAAAATTAAAAGATACTTTACTTAAATTTAATAATCTGAAAATGAAATGTCTTTTTATTTAAATTTCCTTAAATTTAATATAGAAATAATTTGATTTAATAGAAGATTTAATTCTTAAATATATTTTTGAAAAAAAAGAACAAATAATTAAATAAATTAGTATATATTATTTTCTAATTTGAACTTAATGAAAATCCTTTATATAAATTAAATATATTAAGATGGGATTATTTATTTTTAAAGCATTAAAATTTAGAAAAAGAAATGATTAAAAGTTTGAATAAGGAAAATTTAGAAATAAGTTTGTTATAATTTATTTATTTTATTTATCATTTTTTTTTTCATTATTATATATTGATTCAATTTCTTTATTTATTCTTTGTAAAGTTTTAATTTGAAATAATTCTTTGACATTTTTTGGAAACGGAATTTTATCTCTGATATCATTTAATTCATTTAATAATTTATTGAAATTATAGGGATTCATTCCTAGAACAAATAAATGAATATAATTTTCAAAATTAAAATTTTCATTTTTCATTTGAATAATAAATTTACATAATTTTTTGTATTGAAAAGAAATTTTAGAAACTTTTATATCATCAATTTTTTCTAAAGTTTTTTTTAAAGAAAAATATTCTTTATCATATAATGCCTCACAAATACAAGATAAAATTTCACAATCAAAATAAAATAATTCAGGTTTACTAGTAATTTCTTTTTCTATTAAAGCAGCTTCTTTATCATTAGAATCAGTATATAAATCATCTAAAATTAAGTTGAATAAAATTTTATATTCATCATTAATATTATTTGATGAAGCCAATAATTCACTATATTTTTTTATTATTTTTTCTACATCTTTTGAAGTATGTTTATCATATTCTTTTTTTTGAAAATCCGAAAGAGTTTTTTCTGTATTTGGTTCCCAAGATTTTACTGCATGAAATATTCTTGAATATGCTCTTTGCATTAATTTTTCTGCAGAATCTGCTTGTTTTTTTTTAATCATGAAAAAATAAAAATTATTTTTTTATTAATTTTTTATTTCTTTTGATTGTAAATATTTTTTTCTGTTAATGGGAGGATAATAAAATGAAAAAATATTACATTAATTGAATTATTTTATTATCTTATATTAGTTATATTAGAAACGACATTATTTATAAGTCTCACTTCAAACATTATACTAATTAAAGAATAACTCAAAATGAAAAAAGAAAAAAAATTATATTCAAAAAATCGACATTTCAATGAGTTTTATTTTTTTAAAAAAATATCAATTTTCAATTTTTTTATAGATGTTTTTACCAAATAATCAATTTTAATATTTATTTTATAAAAACAGTTTACTAATTAAAAATATAATATTTCTTTCATCAATTTAAATCTTTTGATATGATTTTTAAAAGAAGTAAAAAGTTTTTTTGGATTTCATTTAACATCATTTTTTTAAATTATAAATCCTATATTTAACAAACAAAAAAATAATTGTGATATCTCTAATTAAATTATAAGTTATTAAACATTAAAATACCTTTTCTTTTTATTTTTCATTTTTTTATATTTATTTTATTATCAAGATTTAAGATTTATTAAAATGAAAAAAGTATCAAATACTTCAAAAAAGAGATTAGCAGATTCAAATATTTCGAAAAGTATTAAAGATACAATAGTCCCAAAAAGAGAATTTAAAATAAATGGCTTTAATATAATTGAATTAATTGAAGTAGAAAATAATGAAGATACTTCCTATTTAGAAAATGATGAAGAAATCAATAAATTAAATCTAAAAGAAAAAAAAAGTTTAATAAATTCTTCAAAAAAATGTGAAAATTATTATTTAAATCAATTCGGAGAAAACTTTATCAACCTTTCTTGTTTTAAATGTCATTTAACTAACTTTCATACAAATGATTTATTATATTTTTCAAACAGAAAAATTTTATTAAAATATTTAAAATATGTTTTTATATTTTTAAAGAACAAACTTTTTATTGACCATTCAACATATATAAATAATAAACATGAGCTTGAAAAATGTGATAATACTTATTTAATTAATTGGAAATTTTTCATTGGTAAAACTATATGTAAATTTTGTTTTATGGAAATTATTAATATGAAAATGCTATTTGGAAATTTAAAAACAGTTTTTTGTGATGAAGAAAAAGAAACATATTTAAGAAAACTTCAAAATAAAAAAAGAAACCATCGTTATAATAAACAAAATAATAAAAACAAAACAATTAATACATCCAAAAAAAAAAATTCTGTATTAAATAAAGAAAAAAATAACTCTTTAATTTCAAATTTTTTTAATATAAATGTTTCCTTTAATCCAGAAAAAAATTATTTAATAATTAAAAAATCAGCTTTAGGAGATTTAACAAATGAAATATCCGAAAAGGAAATTAATGAAGAAAATTTAAAAAATTCAAATATTAAATACCAAAAAGAGAATATAAAAAAAGATTCAAAAACTACAATTAACAATTACAATATTATTAATAATGTAAATTATAAAGATATTTTGAAAAATAATATTTCAAATTTTTCAGTATTAAACAAATCAATAGAAGCTCATAATATATCAATAGAAAATATAAATTATAAATTATTAAATGATATAAATCTAATTACAAAATCATTAAAAAATATTTTGTTTTATTTAATTCAAATTAGATTTACTTATTTAGAAGAAAAATCCTTTATAGATTTAAAACACATTTTATTTAAAATTGAATATAAAATGATTGAAGTTAAAAAATCATATCAAAATGTTATGAAATATATTTTTCGTGAAATGATATTTAATATTATTTTATTTTATGGAGATAATAAATCTCCTAAAGAGAAATTAGAAAATATGGCTAAAGAATTAAATCAAATACAAGAAAATTTTTTTGATTTAATTAATTCTTTTGACAATTATTTTTATGTTTTTCATAATTCGTGTGTAAGATTAATAAATATTTTAAATAATAAAAAAGAAAAATAAATTCAAAATTATATTATACTTAATTATTCTTTCACTGTTTTTTATAATATAAATCTATATTAAAATTAATTATTTTTTTTTATTTTTTTTATTTCAGAAATAAATGTCAATAAAAGAAATATTTTTTTCAATAACAGAATATAAACCCTTAAAATTTGATTTTTCAGATTTTTCCTTTAAATTTTTTTCAGAAGAAACTGGTTTTCATGTTATTATAGATTTTTTAGATAATAAAATAATAAGTGATAAAACAGAAAGAAAAGGAGATTTAAAATATTTGATTACAGCATTAAAAGAAGGTGAATTAATTGGAATAACAAACTTAATAATAAAAAAAGAGATTTTTTCACAAAAATTAAACAATATAAATTTTAAAGATTTAAAATTTACAATTAGTGATTATATGATTAAAAAATTATTTGAAAATTCAAAAATACCAAATTCTCAAAGAGAAATTTTAATATCAATAAATGTCCAAATAAAATATCTGAATAAAAAATTAAATTTTAAAAAGAAATTTCAAAAATTGAAAAAAAATCCGACAGCTCAAAATCGTGCAATAAGTGCATTAAAAATAAGAGAACAAAATAATATGAATTTTCAATTTAATAATTCATCATTATCAAATAGATCTGATAATTCAAGTTTTAATGAAAAAAAAAAAACTTTAATGAAAACAACAAGTTTTATAAATCAATTTTCATCCTCAAAATTTAATAGTTTTTCCTTTGATTCTGAATCAAGTGAAGAATCAATTATTGATAGTGTTTTAATTGATAATGAATATACTAAAGAAGAAGAAGAAGAAAATTTTGAAATTAAAACTAAAATTACATTTTCTAACAATGATTATCCAAGTGATAATGAATTAAAAGGAAAAATTAAAAATATTATGGATAAAAATTATAATTTAATAAATGAGAAAAATAAATATTTAATGAGAGTTATTAACAAAAAGAAGAAATTACAAAATGCTTATTTTAATTATTGTAATAAATTGAATAATATATTAAAAAAAAAAGAAAAATTAAATCAAGTTAAAACTAAAAAAAAAATCCAAGTTGAATTAAATAGAAGTAATCAAGGAAGAAATAATGTTATTAATAATTTAATTAAAGGAAAAGAACAAGAATTTTCAATTATCAATAATATTTTTAATAATTATGAAAAAAAAGATTATCAAAAAAATAATATTGATAAAATAATTCATTTATTATTAAAGACTATTCAAACAAATTTAGATTTGGATATTAGTTTAAATGATTTTTTTGATAATGAAGGAATTCGTCAATTTAGAATTATTTGTCAAAAATATGGATTAATAGAAAGTATTCTTCCTAACCAAATTAAAGAAGACCCAAATGAATAAAAAAAGTATTAATTTGTAAAAGAGAAAGAAAAAAAATTAAAGATAATAATTTATTTAAGTATATTTATTTTTATTTAAAAAAAGTATTTTATATAAACTAAACTTTTTTAAAAATAAAAACATAAAAGGAATATTGTTCAACAAAATATAGAATCAATATACAAAATTAGTTTAATTGAATTTGAATTTTTCTCAATATTATATATTCTAAAAACATTCATTTACGATTGAAACTGAAGTTTTGTTCTTTCTACTCTATATTCTTGATGATGATCTCCACTTAGTTCAAATTGATTCAAGAGAATAGATAAAATTTATTTTAATTTTTAAATGAAATAAAATATAAATTATTTTCGTTTGTGAAATTTATTTTATTTGATTATAAATATTAATTTGTTTTTTTATACATCAATAAAAGGTATTTTGGAGTTTGAAATTAATATCTAAAAGATAAATTTGTTGTTATTCTATTTATATTTTGAAATATTATTTTGAATATAATTTATGGAATTTTTGAAAACAATTTAATTTATAAATTTTTAAAAATGAATAAATAATAATTAATTATACAAAAAATCATTTTTTTCATTAAAGGAATAAAAGATTATATATTTTGAAAATATTTTTATGAAACCAAAAAAAGAAGTATAAAATAACTTATTCTATATTTTCTTTTTCTTTTTCTTTTTCTGTGTCCTTACTTTTATTTATATTTTCATTTAATTCAAAATTATTTCTTTTAGGAGTATTAAAATTATTACTATAAACAAATCTTCTATCTCTTGGCAATTTAGTATTTACAATTCTATAACCTAATTCTCTAATATAATTTCCTTTATGAGGTTTAATAAATTCATTATTAACAGTTCCAAAATTATCTTCATTAGAACCCCAATTTCTATTCTTTAAAATTTTAGTATTAAATTTATCAAATCCTTTTTCAGTAGTAATTTCATAATCTTGACTTAAAGTATTAAAAATATTACTTTTAATCCTTCTTTGATATAAATTTGCTCCTGTTGGTCTTAAAGATTTCATTTTCTTTCTTTCATTAAAAGACATATAGGTTATATCTTCATTTTCAGTAAAAACACTTCTTAAATTAGGTAAATGTCCAATATTTTTTGATAATTGAATTTCATTGATTAATTGACTTTTATTAAAAGAAGTTTGATTACTTAAATAACTATTTTGTTCATTTGTATTTTTATTTAAAGAATAAGCTTTCTGAATTAATGGATTATCAACATTAAATTGTTGTGAATAACCAATATAATTATTATTTTTATTGTTAGTTATTGAATCATTAATTTGTTGATTATTTGAATCTGAACTTAAGATTTTTTCAGTTGAGAAATTTCCAGTGAAAAATCTTTTTGAATTTAAATTTTCTGTATCAAAAGCAAGTTTACTGAATTCTTCCATTGAAGGTTTCTTAAATTTTTCTGAAAAATTTAATCCTCCTTCTTTTCTTCTTTTTTTATCTCCTGTTATAATAGTAACTCCAACTTCAGGAATAATTTTATCAAAATTTTGTCCAGCTGGAATAATCATAACATCATCTTTTTTATTATTTTTATTTTTATTTTTAAAAATATCCATATTAGGATTTCTTATAATTTCTGTTTCTTCTCTCATTTTTTTTATTGTTTTTTTATGAACAATTGAACTTCCTCTTCTTCCATTTTCATTTTTATTATTTGTAATATTAATTTCTTCTTCATCATCATCAATATCATCAAGTTTAATACTAGAATTTATTTTTTTTGAACTTTTTATTTGATTTACTATTCCTTCAGCAAAATCAACTAATTTTTTATTTTTCATATTTGAAAAACTATTTCTTGGAGCTTTTGTTATTAAATGTCTAAAAGTTCTTATATCTTTCATCGCTGGTTTTGACCAATAAAATTCATTTCCTAAATTTGATTCTATAGTATTTTTTGGCTTTAATTTTATTATATTACCATTTGAATCAAAAGTTAATTTATTACTATCAAAATTTTTCAATTTTTTATTTTGTTGATTTAATAAATTTAATTCTCTTCTTTTTGCCTCTTCTTCAATTCTTTTTTGTTCTTCTTTTTTTTTATTTTCATATTCCATTTCTTTTCTTAATTCATTTATTTCTGGAGAATTATCTTTTATTATATATTCATTAAAATAAAGTTCTTCAGGTAAATCATATGAAGGAAGATCAATCCAAGGACCTTCTCCTTTATTATTTCTTGGTTTCTCAATATTTTTCTTTTCATTTTTTTTTTCATTTTCTTCTTTTTTTTCAATTTCTGAAATGATTTTATTTTGATTTTCATTTATGTTTTTATTTTGAATTTCATCTTTTTCATTATTATTATTATTTAAATTATCATTATTTTGATTAAACAAACTTACTTTTTTTTCTTCTGAATCTTTATCAACAGCAATTAAATCATTATTTGATAAATTTGAAGATTTAATAACTTCAAATTCAATTGGAGTAAATTCAGAATATTTTATTTGATCAACAGAACTTCTATCATAAATTGGAGTTTTTGGTTCTTCTAATTCAAGCCAAGTATTATGTATATTTGCTTTTGGAACATCAAAAAATATTTTTTCTGTTTCATTATGTCTTATTTCATATGGAATAAATTTTGCTTTTAAAATAGGTTCTATTGATTTTTTAATATAATTAAAACAATGATCTCCTATTCTTCCAAATGTTTCTTTAGAATGAACTTTTGTAACTGTGAGAGATATTATTTTTTCTATTAATATTTTTGATATTGTTTCTGCATTGTTATTATAGTAATTATTAATATTATTTTCATTTTGAGAATCTGAACTTTCATTCAAATCTTTTTCATCATCTTTTCCTTTTTTATTTGAAGTTTTTATATCTTTTTTATTTTCTGTCATTTTTTTATTTTTAATAATTATAATTATATTTATATTTAATTAGGAATATCAAATTTTAAGTTACATTATATTATTTTTTATTAATTTATAATAGTAAATATGGGTAATTGTGTAAGAAGAGAAATTGGATTTGAAATAGATGAAAATCCTGAATCTCCTTTAGGTAATGAATTATTAGATAAAATAAGAGAAATGAAAAATTTAGCTCAAGTTCAAAATGATATTCCAGAACAAGACTTAAATGCTTTAGATATAAATAATGATAATTTGATTGAAACTCCGAAAATTGAAGATAATAAATATAAATCAAAAAATAAAAAAAGACCTGAGAGAAAAGACTTTTATGAAATTGAAGATAATAATTATAAAAATGATTTTAATAATTATAATCCAAAAAAACAAGATGAGAATATTAATTATAATAATATTAATAATAAAAAAAAAGTTGAAAATGATCCATTCAATTATAATGACGAAAATAAAGAAAATATTGATTATAATAAAATAAATATTAAAGAAGCTTATTTTAATGGTGAAATTATCAAAAACCTAAACAACGAAAATGAGATATTGAAAAACATAAAAAACAGTGAAATTCAAAAAAATGAAATAAAAAATAGTGGAATTAAAAATAGTGACATCAAAAAAAGTCAAAATGATAATTTTTTGGAAGAAAATGAAAGAAATGAATTAGAAGAAGATGTTTCAGAAAATGATAGAAATGAATTAGAAGAAGATGTTTCAGAAAATGAAAACATTAAAAAAAGAAATAATGATGAAGAAGAAAATAATAATTTAAAAAACAACACAGAAGATGAAAAAGAAAATAATATTTTAAGAAACAACAGAGAAGATGAAAAAGAAAATAATAATATAAATATTAATAATAATAAAAAATATGATATATTAGAAGATTTAAAAAGAGGTAGAGAACAAAGTATAAATTATGAAGAAGATGATAATGATGAAATATTGAATGAATTAAAGAAAAATAGAGAAGAAAACAATGAAGATGAAGATAATAAAATTCAAAATAATGAAATTGAAGTTGAACATCCTGAAGAATTTTATGAAAGACCAGGTTCTAGTTTTAATAGAATATATTTAAATTCTTTTAAAAATAGAAATACAAAAACTTTATTAAGAGATGATGATAATGTTAAAGAAGATATTCTTAATCTTTACATTTAAAATAAATAAATAATCTTTTATTTTTTATTTTATAATATTTATTAAAAGAAAATGATAAAAATAGATAATAAATAATAAATAAATATTAAATAAAAAATGTCAGTTAAAAATCCTTTAAGAAATTTCGGAGAAGCAAAAGCAAATAAAAGTAATAAAATTCAATCTTTAGACACTACAAATATATCACTTCAATTAACAAGAATAGGGAAAATGTTAGAAGAATCAATATTAAAATTTACTAAAAGATATTTAATAATATCAACAGAATTAGAAGAAATGAAAAGAGAATTTATAGGACAAATTGTTTTAATTAATGAATATTTAAATTTAACAAAAAAAGAAATTAGATATGAAAAATATGATTCATTTAATCAAGGTAAATATTCAAATTTATCAAATATTCCTTTGATGCCTAATTATGAACAAAAAGCAATTTTGAAAGGAGAAAAAAATAATAAATCTTATTCTCGTTTTAATAATAATTTAAATAATTTAAGTGTTAACTCTCATAGATATAATAATTATTCTATTTATCATAATAAAAATAGTAATTCTATTAGTTCAAGAGTTTATAGTCCAGATATGAGATCAATTAAATCTTCTTCTACAAAATCATTAAGAGATGATAAAAAATATAACAGTTATAATAAAAAAAATTATAAAAGTAAAATCAGAAATGAAGCTATAAAATATAATAATTATCATATTAAAAAAGATGAAATTTTAGATTCTTTACCTGATAATAAAACAAAAGGTATTTTCTTATTAATTGATTCAAAAGTTTTATCATATGAAGATAAAATAAAATTATTATTTACAAAAAAATTTATTTTTAAAAATATTCATCCTCGTGATATTTTAATCGATGAATTAAAAGAAGTTCAAGATAAAATTCAAGTTTTAAAAAATAAAGAATTAAATGAAGAAGATGAAAAAATTATTAATAAAATTATGTCATATCCTTCAAAAACTGCAAAGACAGGATTAAATTATTTAACTTTTGATAGAGAAAATGAATTATTGAATAATGAAAATGAAGTAAATTTAATTTTATTAAAAATGATATATTCTTGTTTAAATGAAATAAACTTTTCTAATAATATTAAAGAAGGATATGAATATTTATTTAAAAAATATGAAGTAAATTCAATTAAAAATCTATTTTTAGATGTTATTTATAAAAAAATTTTTAATGATTCTTTAAAAGATAAAACTAATAAAAAAGCAGAAAAAATAATTAATGATATTAACGAAAATAAAACATTAATGACTACTAATTTGATTGGTAATACTAATAAAATTTTTAATTATGTTTGTTTTTCTTTGGATGAAATTTGTGAATTTTTAAAAGAAATTAAAGGTTTAGATAAAGAAATGAAAAAAAATATTTTAAATAAAATTGAATTAAAAAATTTAATTGAAAAAGAACAAAAAATAAAAAATAACCTTCAAAGATAAAAAATTTGTATTTTGATTATATATTTTTTGATTTTTGATTATTTAAATATTTTAATTTATGAAATTAATATTTTTATTTTTAGAATCAATTTTAACATAAACTACAAAATTTTACTTTTATGTATTATAATTTTTCTTTTTTTTATAGAAAATTATTTATATATATGATATAATTAGATATATTATTTTCATTAAATTTGTTTTATTTAAATCATCAAAAATTTGATTTATTTTACAAATCATTTCTTTTGATTAATTAAATAAAAAAGATTTGAATTTTACAAATTTTTATATTAAAGAAATTATTTATTTCTCTATTGCATTTTTTATTTTTTACCTTAACTATTATCTAAACCTTAATAATGAATATTTAAATAAATTTTCTATTTGTTTTGATTAGTATTAAAAATTGAAAAGGAATAACATTCTAAACCAATTATATATTAAAAATAAAACTATTTAAGATTGTTAGATGAATTAATTTCTCTTTATTATTATTCATTAATTTAAATTTAATCATGTGTATAAAATAATATTAATTATATAAAATAAATTTAAATATCAATATGAATGATTTTGCAAACTTTCTTCAAGAAAATTTAGGAGAACATGAACCAAAAGAAATAGAAGAATTAATTCTTGATGATTTATTTAAAGATTGTAGTGAATTTTCAGAAGAACATAAATTAGCATTAGAACAATATTCTAATTTAATTCATTTATCTTTAAATGGTCTTGGATTAAAAACATTAAAAAATTTTCCTTGTATCCCTAATTTATATATATTACAAGTTAAAAACAATAAATTAACTGGAGAAGATTTTCAAGAACTTTTAAAATTATATCCAAATTTATATAAACTTAAATTATCTAATAATTTAATAAATTCTATAGATATTTTTTTACCACTTGAAAAATCAAAAATTAAAAAAATAGAAATTGAAAAAAATCCAGTTAATGAAAATAATTTAAATTTTAAAGAAGATTTATTTAACATTATGCCAAATTTAATTACTATAAATAGAGAAAAAAAAGATGGAGAAATTTTAGAATCTACTATTTATAATGAAAGTGAAAATAGTGATGAAGAAGATTATGAAAATGAAGAAGAAGAAGAATATGAAGAAAAAGAAGATGAAAGTGATGAAGAAGAAAGTTTTTATGATGAAGATGAAGGAGAAGATTAAATTTATTTTATTATTTTTTATAATTTTATTTAATCCTTTGATAAATAAAAAAGAGATTTCATTTACAAATAAATTAAATTTTATAATGCTTTTATTTATATAAAGTGTGTGAAAAATAATATTAAAAAAGGCTTAATAAAAATTATTTAATCGATTAATAAAGTATAATATTAGTTTTTTTCTATAACTGATTCTTATACTTTTACAAAGATATGTTTTTTTCAAAGGAACTTCTTTTTATTGATATATGTTTAAATCTATTATCAAAAATCTATTATTTAACTCAATTTTATTAATTTGATTTTTTTTATTATTATTTTATTTTTCTTTTATTTGTTTTTTATAAAATTATCTTTATAATTTCATTGAATTACTTTTTTATCTATAAATAAAAATATTATTAGACTATAAAATATAAATTAATCTTTATTTAGAATATCATTTATAAATATATATTTCTTTAAACTCATAATAAAATATAAGAATGATTTTATATTTTGTTTTTGACAAAAGTAATTAATCAAAATAAAAAGCATTTAAAAGATTAAATTATTATTATTAAAATATACTAATTAAAATATTCATGAAAATATGAATTTTATAATTTATTAAACAATAAATAGAATTTTTAAAACCAAGGTCACTTAAAAAGACAATATTCTAAGATTATTATCATCAATAGAATTTTCAATAATTTGAAAAATAACTTTTAAAGGATACTCATCATTAGAATTTCCAATAAAAATACCATCTTCATAATTATTATTTTCTCCATCTTTACAATTTTTAAATATTTGATTTCCCATAAAAATATTGATAAATTTTTGAATTTCATCAACAATTAAATCATTTCTATAATCATTAAAAACAACACAGAATAAAATTTTTTCAATTAACTCACTTTTATTAATTATAGCAGAAAGAGTAGAATAAATAACAGTAGGAATAATACTCTAAAGGCATTGAGGAGTTAAAAAAAAAGAGATGTATTCAGTCAATCTAATTTGATCGATTTCCCTATCTTCAAAATATAAATATTGTATATCATTAAAAGCACAAGAACCTGTTTCTTTATTAAAAGATATATTATTTAATTTAAAATTGATTCTAAAAACATATAACCTAAAATTGAATTTAAACCATATGAAGTTATAAAATGCTTTCTAAATACAAAAATATCATCTTAAGTTGTTATAAATTTATGAACAAAACTTTTAAATGAATTTTTTGGAAATATTTGATATATTCAATAAAATACTCTTTCTTTTGTTTCTTTTTCATCATATGATAAAATTTCTTGGGAACTCTTTTTTGAATTCTTCTTCATATATTCAATATCCTATTTTTGGTCATATCCTTTTTTTTGTAAAAAAATTCTAAAACATCATTTATATAATATTGACTTGTTTCTTCTTGTATCATCAATTGTTTTATTTATAAAATATTTAATTAGGACATTAAATTTTACTTTTTGTTTGAATGTATATTTATTTTTTGAAAAAATATAATTTAATAAACATTGAAATTGTAATATTTTTATATCATTTTAATTCTATTTCTTTTGTTAATGTAAAATTAAATATTTTATCATTTGTTCCTATTAATAATCTTATGTTTAAAAAGTTTAAAAATTTATATATATATTCACTTTCAAATCTATAAATTTTAATAATATTATCATAAGTAGGTTCAATAATATTATTTGAATAAATACTTGGAATTTCATCTCCTTCATATTGTTTATTATATAATTTATTTTTAAAAACTTTTTTTAATTCAGTATAATTATTTTCAGTTATTAATTTGGAATATAAATAATATCTATATATTTTTAGAACTTCAAAAATATTAAATATAGTTACATCTTTTTGTTCTAATACATTTTTTAAATTATTTGTTATTTTGTTTATTTCTTTATCTTCATATTGACTTAAAATGTCTATATGAAATTTAAATATTTCTTTATTCAAATTATTTGTCAAAATTGTTATTTCATATGTATTTAAATTTCTTAATAAATCTTCATCCCTTGATTTTTCAACTTTGTTTTTATTTCATTTATCATTATTTTATTTTATTTATTATATGGTTAATGCATTATTTTGAGAATGATTAATATCATATTCTTCTTTAAAATCCCAATATCATAAATTTTTTTACTAAAATAATCAAAATAAAATTGAAATAACTCTTTTTTTAGACCTCTATTTTTATTCAATTTAAATATATTATCAATTAATACAGAATTAATATAACAGAAATTAATACAAACTTGAGAATTTAATAATATAAAATTATATCATATAAATTTTCATTATTTTCATTTTTTCAATGTTTATGATTTTTACATAATAATTCATATATAAACAAATAATTATAAAATAATTTTGATAAATATTTACTTTTTAAATATTTATATTCTTTTGAAATTTAATTAATTCATCAATTTCATTTTCTTTTTTTTTGTTGTAAACATTTTGTGTAAATTTTTGGTTTTTTATTGGAAGAATATTTTGTTTAGGAGGATGAAATTAAATTGGATGAAAATTTACCTACAATAGAAAAATATAAAAGAATGAATGATAATATAGTTTTTACTCAAATTAATGAATTCTTTATTAGAAATTTTGTTTTAGAAGTTTCTAATGTTTGTTTTTATGTTATATTTTTTTTAACTAATTAGAAAGTTTAAATGAAATAAAAAAAATTTAATAGAAAAGTTATTATTATTCATAATGTTAAAACTTTAAAAAGTTTAAAAGAAATTGATGATTATTATAATAATATTCTTCTTAAAGAATTAGAATTAAATAAAGAAAGAATTATTGGAGGTAATAATTATTTAAATATTAATGATTTAAATAAATTAAATTTCATTTACATTTTAAAAGCCATAAAAAAACCAAAAAAAAAAAAATATTTTAAATAAAAAACAAAAAAATTCCAATTTAAAATCCTATTTCCTATAAAAAAAATAAAAAAAAACTCATAAAAAATCTCCATATAAAAAAAAATAAAAATCATCAAAACCATTTTAAAATAATAATTAATTACAACATCCATCTTTTTTCTTCTTAATAACACTAGTAGTATGTTTCTTTTGATCAAATACAACACTGTTTATCAGTAGTAAAAACATAATTACCTTTACTAGCATAACTTTCCATTCTTTCAACAATATTCCTAATTAACAACTCCATAACTTCATTAATTCCAGCTTTGGAAATAGATCTAAAACAACAATCCACTTTTTTCAACAAAATCTTTTAAAGATTGATCTCTATCATAATTACTTAATTAATAAATTTTATTTTCTACTAAAATAAAAGGTAATCCAGCACCATCAAGAAAAATTACTTCTTCATCAACACTTTTTTTCTATTTCATAGTCTCTTCTCTAGTTTGTCTATTTGTTGAATCACATACTACAACACAACCATGAGCATCTTTTGCAAAAATTTTTGTTATCATTGCATTTTGATCCTAAATCCCATAGTTAAATTCTGTAAAGATTTCCTCCATCTTCAAATTTTTTAAATCCAAATTCTGAAACTATTGTTGCTTTATATTCTTGTTAACAATATTTTTTGTCAATTTGTTGACAAATGATGTTTTACCTGAACCTGCGTTACTATTACGTTTATTTTTAAGTCACTAAGGGATTTGTTTGTTGTCATTTTTTTTTATTTATAATATAAAATTTTTTTTTTTTTTTTGATATAGTTCATTATTTTCATTTTCAATGCTTTCATTATTTTAATAGTTAATAATTTCATTATTTTCATCTTTAATTATTTTGTTATTATCGTCTTGAATTGTTTCATTATTTTCTTTATTAATTATTTTATTAATTTCGTCCTTATTTGTTTCATTATTTTCATACTTATTTGTTTCATTATTTTCATACTTATTTGTTTCATTATTTTCATCGTTAATAATTTTATTATTTTCATCTTTATTTGTTTCATTAATTTCATCGGTAATAATGTCATTATTTTCATCTTTAATTATTTCATTAATTTCCTCCTTTATTGTTTCATTATTTTCGTACTTATTTGTTTCATTATTTTCTTCCTTCATTGTTTCATTATTTTCATTTTTAATAATTTCATTTTTTTCATCTTTAATTATTTTATTGTTTTCATCATTAATAATTTCATTATTGTCATCTTTAATTATTTCATTATTTTCATCTTTAATACTTTCATTATTTTTATTTTCAATGCTTTCATTATTTTCATCTTTAATTATTTTTATTATTTTCTTTTGTAATTATTTTATTATTTTCATCGTTAATAATTTCATTATTTTCTTCTTTATTTATTTCATTATTTTCTTCC